>JAULAV010008097.1:0-107357 GCA_030789695.1 Scilla litardierei | reverse complement strand
GATACTATTTTGTATATATTATCACTATATAATCACTTCACCATTCATATTTTAAATGTATTCTTTAGTTTTGCATAGGACAGAAAAAATTCATGATTACGTCAGTGTCCAAAAGCATAGTTTTGTTCAGCTAAAAAGCTCAAGATGAGAAACAAATACAACTGCGATTCCATCTGCGGGGTTGTCCTGTTCTCTTGATGAAATACATCATTGAATTGCCCTATCATGTATGCAAATATGTTTTGGGGAAGAATGAGAATTGAGCAACTTAACAATATATTTCCATTATTTCAGTGCATGTCATGTGTGTCATAAGGAAGTACATATGATACGCAGCACGGCCAGTCAATGCATAGTGACCAAAGTTGGTTAATTTTACTGAATATTTTTTTCGTTGCAAAGTTTTTTAAAATTTTTGGCCTTTTCTCCAAAAATGTCCTTTACAAAATTGAGCAGAGCTGAAGCTCATCATATGGAGGTTGCGTTATATTAGGAATGCCATAAGTATGTAATAAATTATAATTATTTGTTGACAACGAAAATTTTGCCGTCTACTTACTCCTATATTTAGACTCAATATCATATTTAAATTATAAGCCACATAAAAAAAACCTTGTGTGATTGAAATTCTATACCGTTTGACTCCGACTGTTTGACTCATTATCTTGGACGATCCGGCCCGATCCCTGCTGCGAGAATTCTGATGACAAATTTGTCCCCTCAATGAATATTCCCCCATATAAACAAAAATAAAAAAAGCAAATAGAAAATATGCTCTCTTGGCCCCCCCCCGCTTGTTCGTCTCTCTATTTAGGTTTTTTTTCCTTCTCAAATTGCTATAAAAGATGGCGATTAATTTCCATCAAATTAAGCGATACTCTGTTCCTGTTGCCCTATTCTCTTTGGGCCTGTTCTTCCAGCTCGTAGTTCTTCCGAATTCTTATCCTCCAACTCATTACGACGGTCAGTCCATTTCTCTCTGCAATCTGTGTTTAATTTTCCTTTTATTTTCTGATTAACGATTTATTTTTTTGTGTTTTTTTCGGTTTCGTGATCAGTTCTTGGAATAACGCCGCACTCATCTATCGATGGTATTACCGATGCCTACGAGAAGCTGTCGTCTAGATGGTACTCTATTTAGATTGTTGACTATGCAGGAATTTATTTTGCTGCTTGATTTGATTTTGTGTAGTTATTTGTAGAAAAATTGCGAACTTTTGGCATTTTAGACCATATATGGATTGAGTTGGGTAATGTGGCAGCGGAATCCTTAGTAACTGGTTGTAACATGGGATGGGAATTATGAATTCGTTGTTTGCTTAAAGGCTGATATTTTCAAGTTGGAAAGAGCTAAGAACATGTTTTTGATAAGGTCAGGTGCGAGTAAAATCGCCTCACATTGAAAAGTTAAGTGTAAGACGGTTCATCTCTTATTTGACCATCTCAACTGACAATTTAAATATGCACCAACACTGATGCTCGACGAGCAAAAGAGTGACTTACATGGCTATGTCAGTTTATCTAGTTTTTTCAATGGGTTGCGATGACTAACATAGCACAGGTTCATGACTTTCAGCTCACGGTCCTCTTATCCACTCACTTAAACGCAATACCATAAATAACAAATTGGTCCTCTACATATCAGCTTAAGCTCTTGGGTTAGCTTGGGTCTCAGCCAATATCATATATCACTAGTTAGTCTCCCCATGTTGGAACAAATTGGTATCAAAATCAGCATTGGTATGGCTGAAGGGAAGTTGAACTCTGATGTGAGCCTTGGCATTGCCGTATTGCATGCCCACATGTATTCATTCAATTTGAGGGACTGTTACACATATATTTTCTATGAATCCATTACAAATGAAGAATTGAATTGTTAAAATCATGCATAATTAGGGTAGTCCAGCATTGAAAAGTATAAGTGTAAGGAGAAAGACATGAATAAACAGGGGCAAAACACCCTATGGACAGAAATTGCAATTCTAGTATTGGTAGATTAAGGTTGCCATATGCCCATGGTTTGCATTAATGGATATCTTTAATATCTAACTGGAGTCATCATGATGAATATAAACATCGTAAGGATTTAATTTTCTGTGTTTGAGTAAAACATGACACTGCAACACTATCCTTTCTGTTGACACCCACAAGCTGAATTGATGCCTAACTGCTTTGTGTTGATCCGTGTGTGCTTTTTTTTGGGGGAGGGAGGTGGGGGAGGGGAGGCGGCTGAAATTAGGGGAAGATGGGATTTTTATTTTATTTTATTTGCCGGGTGGATAGGGTTGGGTATATTTGCTAATTTTGTCAGCCTGACCGCTCTTCTTTAATATTATGCACCCGCATAATCTTTTATGCGGATGCATAACCTACATAATATCGTAACCCGAAACGATGTGGATCATCTCCTTATGCGGATGCATAATCCACATTTTCCAACAATGCACTAGACTATACTAACAAGTTCATTGGATGTGTACACACTCAATGTTTGATCTATTCTTTTCTCCCGTCCTACTTGTACAAGCTCATTGTACATTTTGTGAAGTTGGTAATTTTTTACAACAGCCGTTTTGTTACTAGAATCTTGCCGTCACCCTCTTCAAAATTATTATTTTACCCATCAAAAGAGTCGTGTTTAGGTTTTATTGTCTTCCAAACTTTCTTGTGAATTTATCTTCTTTAGACTACTATCGACTGATTTATCTGTTAAAGTTATCAAAGTTTCGTGATGCACTCATTTTCTTACTTCATCCTCTCTGCCACACACTATTACAGAAACAGTTGTGGTCAACGGTTCTAAGCTTCTTATATTTTATTAAATAGTTTTAAGGTCCATATTCAGAAACAGTTAGATAATTCATATGATAATTGTGTATACACTAACTTCATATGATGTATGGGTAGCTTTTCATTTTTTTGCATCTAGTGATATTAAGGATTTTTCCGATGTGTTCATTTACAAATATAAATTAATATGTGCTCTTTAGATGATCTTGCTTGATATTTTGAAAATATGCAAATATGGATTTCAGCTGGAAACAATGGATACATGGGTTTTTTGTCTACATGTATGTGTAAATGCATATTCATGAATATGTATAGTAAATTGTATAGCCATACTGCTATCATATAACTAAATCTGTGATTTTATGGTATCGACGACGATGTACAATAATAAAGTGCATTCCCCATGAATGTTGCACATGGTTAAGACTGACATCTGTATCAGATGCATTCATGGTTAGTCCTTTCTGTGTACGGGCAAGACTTCAAGGATATCCACAAATCAACCCACCACATATATATGCAAAAATATGGAGATTGAGATGCGCAACAAGCTAGAATTAGAGAAAACAAAATAGAGCACACACAAGAGAAGAAGATCATACAAGATTTACGTGGTTCACCGTCTAGGATACGTTTACAGAGGAAGATCAATCACCCAAGCTTTCCCTATGAAGTCACCAAGATATCATACAAGTATTTAAGACCAAATTCTACAATCCATTGCTTCTCCGTCATAAAAAGCTGTCTTCCCTCATCCCCTTCCTTACATTTGTCCTCTTCTCTCTAACCATCAAAGAAAATGCCTATTTATATGGTCTACTGCGGTTACAACATTTCTAATAAAAGGGCAAGTTTACTGCTCACTTAAGACTCACATAAATAACAAGAGTTTTAGAGTCAACTCTAACCATCACCATTTTTGTGAGAAAACTCTTACACACCCTGGGGATCAACAAGATGTCTCATACATCTCAACCACGGTGAGTTCAACCACCCACCCAAATTGCACCTCCGGTCCTCCATCCTCATGAGGAGAGATGCTCTTTCATATCTCTAGCACAGAGATATGTTTAGTAAGTCTAGGCAATGCCTAAAATTTTCTTTTGTCATCGGCTTAGTAAATACACCAACCGCAGTCACATCGGTGTGCATTTTCTTGATAGAGATTTCATCATTCTCGACCCAATCATGAACTCTATGATATGTCATTGTAATATTGTGATGTATTTTGTTCGTGCGTGATAAACATGATTTTTGGTTAATCAAAATGCACTTGACTACCCGAAAATGGTTTTATGTTTTCATGTTTCAACCTAAGTTTATTTACCAATCCTCTCAACCAAACAACTTCTTAGAAGCCTCTGTAATTGTCATGTATTCAACATCCGTTGTAGATAATGCTGTTATGGATTGTAACACCGACCAACAAATAGGACCACTAGCAAGTGTAAAGACATACCCGGTAATAGACATTCGCTTGTCAAGATCTCCAGCATAATCTGCATTAACATATCCAACTACAAGATTTGAGTCATTTCTATTTTCAAACATAATACCCAACTCTTTGGTGCCTTTCAAATACCTCATAATCCACTTATCACATTCCATTGATCTTTATCTGGATTTAATATGTATTTGCAAACTACACCAATCGCTTGGGCTATGTCTGGTCCAATACAAATTATGGCACACATCAAACATCCTACTGCATTTGCATAAGCTACCACGATCATCTTCTCAATTTTCACAACCGTCTTTGGACATTGCCTTTTACTCGAAACAAAATGAGAAGCAAGTGGTGTGTATATCGGTTTTGCATCTTTCATGACATCTTCTTCATCACTTTTGAGACATATCTCTTTTGTGATAACAATTACTTTCTGACATATATATCTCTCTTTATCTCCATGCTCAACATCTTAGTGGCAACCCCAAGATCATTCATATCAAACTCTTGGCTCAATTTAGACTTGAGCTCATCAATCATTGACATGTGTTTACAAGCAATAAGCATATTATTCGCACAGTGAAGTAACATGATAGGAGAACCATCTTCAAGCACCTTGAAGTAAACACAACGATTGTACTTACTCCTCGAGTAACCAATATGCAACATAAAAGAGTCGAAGCGTTTATACCATTGTTTTAGCGATTGCTTGAGCCCATAAAGGGACTTCTTTAACCGACGAACAAAATCTTTTTTGCTCACTTCTTCAAACTCTTCCGGCTGCAATATGTAAATCGTTTCCTTTAACTCACTATGAAGGAAAGCCGTTTTTACATCAAGTTGTTCAAGCTCCATTTTGAACTTCGTTACCATAGCCAAAAATACTTTAATAGAAGTATATTTTACAATCGGGGAGAATATCTCATTATAGTCTACCGCAACCTTTTGTGAGTTTCCCTTTGCCACCAACATTGCTTTAAACGTTGGTTTGTCTTTTTCATGCAATGGGTCCGTCACCATATAGATCCACTTATAAGGCACATGTTTACGGTCTTTTGGTTTAGCTACCAACTCCTGCATGAAATTCTTGTGGAGAGATTTCATCTCCTCCACCATTGACTCCAACTATTCTTCTCTTTCACATGAATCCATAGCCTCTTGGAATGAGCAGGGCTTACCACCACTAATGGCAAGAGCATAATGAGTCTCTTCCGCTTGCTCTAATCCAAGCATATTTGGAGTAGGGATGAGAATGTGCATGTCCAAAGCCCGATTGGGCTTCCAATTGGGCATGCCACATTTTCATCCTTACTCATCCCTTCACTAATTCTAGAAAAATTAGTGAAGGGATGAGTAGGGATGAGGATGTGGCATGCCCAATTGGAAGCCCAATCGGGCTTTAGGCATGCCCATTCTCATCCCTAATTTGGAGACTTTGTCGTTCTTTTAGGTTTTTCTTGAGCAATGCTATATGCCACTTCTTGAGGGCTCTCTTGCTCCTCTTTTATTTGTGAAGTTTGCGTTTTCCCCAAGCCATCCAATTCTAATAGAACTTCTTTTGCCATTTTTCTCTCTTTGACATTACATTCTCGTTCATCTTCTAGATCATTTGATAGCATATAAGACTCATCAAATACTACATCCATACTACATGATCTCCTTTTATTGACTGGATCCTGAAGCTTTTATTCCTTCACTCTATTTTCAAAACAAAGAAAAATACATTTATATGACTTGAAATCAAGATTGGACCTTTCATCATAAGGAAAATGTGTATATGCCGGATACCCAAATTCCTTTAGAAATGAGTAATCCACTTCATTGACACTCTACACCTCTTCGGTCACCTTGAGATTAAGAGCTTTTGAAAGTGATTTATTTATAACATAATAAGCATGGTTAACGTCCTCCACCAAAAAAGATTTTGACAGCCCCTCATGAAGCCTCATGCTTCTAGCCGTCTCCAAGAGAGTTTTATTCATTCTCTCTCGGCTACACCATTTTATTGAGGATTTTTTTGCTACGGTGAAATGCCTCTTTATCTCTTCATCTTAGTAAAATTGTAGAAATTTTCCATCTTGGTATTCATCTCCATTATCGCCTTTCATTCCTTGAACTTGGAGAAAACATCAAACTTGTGCTTCATGAAATAAATCCAAACTTTACTTGATAAATCATCTATAAATGTCACAGAGTAGGAATTTGATATAACCGGGCTCAGTCCTCACATCAGAGTGTATGTAGTCAAGAACACCTTTACTTTTGCAATTTTTCTTTGTGGTGTTAAATGACACCTTTTGTTTTCTCGCTAAATAAAACTTGCTTAGATCTAGCTTGCATGTCTTCATCCCCTTCAATATATTCCACTTGTGAAGTTCATACATGACTTTTTCACTCATGTGTCCCAATCACATACACCACAACTTACATTCATCACAATCATCTCCTTTTTCTATTCTAGAAATTAAGGCATTATCCAAAATGGTATCTCCAATGAGCCTGTAAAGATTGTTACATACTCATGTACTTTTCATTAGTACCAAAACACATTTAGACACCTTAAGAATGCCATCCTTTCCATTGAAAGTGCATCGCTTAGCCTCAAGCATGCGTAAAGAAATTAAATTCTTATTGAGTGCCGACACATATCCAACTCCTCCCAATGTACAGACCACACTATCATGCATCTTGATTTTTATGGTCTCTATCCTAATTGTCTTATACGGTGCATTATTTCCATCAACACCGAATCACCATCATATGCCTCATACGTATCAAACCAGTCACGATTTGGACACATATAATAAGAACAACCGGAATCTAAAATCCACACATGAGAAGAGGAGTTAACTTGAGAGACAGAGAGAAGTTTCCCTTCACTTTCAGAAGCCACAGTAACAGAATCATTATTCTGGGACTTCTTCCCATCCTTTTGCGCTTCTCACACTTTGCAATCTCTCTTAAAGTGCCTTCTATCCTTGAAATAGTAGCATACAACATCTTTCTTGCACTTGGACTTGGACCGGGAGTTATATTTCTTGCAGTTGAATCTTTTTACTTCTTCCCCTATCACTTAGTTCCCCATTGACTAGGAGACCTTCCACATTGGAATCATCCTTGGAGGATCTTTTCCTTGCGGCATTTGAGATTATATCTTGGGTCACCTCTTCAAACTTGAGAGTCTTTTTCGCATATAATAAACAGTTACAAAGTCATCATGAGAGTCCGGAAGAGAACTCAACAACAAAAGTGACTTGTTTTCATCATCAAACTTCACATCCAACCTCAAGAGGTCGCAAATCATCTTTTTAAAGATGTTCATGTATTCCAACACATCCTTGTCTTCCTCCATCTTCAATCCATAGAGTTGTTTCTTCAATTGTAACTTGTTTGATAAAGACTTTTCCATATAAAGATTCCGTCCTTTCATCTAAATCAGCCCATTCATCATCCTTGATCTTTTCCGTCTTCTTCATAGTTTCCAACAATGCGACCTTGAGTCCTTATTGTAAAAGAACATTTCTTACTCTTATTTGCCATAATCCAAAATTGATACCACCATCAAACTTTTCTACTCAAACTTGATCCATTCGAAAATGGAAGTTTCCTTAGAGATCATTTATCAAACACTTTGTGTGCACCAAATTTCTGCGACTCAGAAATCCAGAAATTACAGAAATTTCTTCACCTAAAATGTACCAAATAAGTAGAAATAGAGATAATAATGAACAAAGCTCTAATTTCAAATGTGGGACCTTGTAATTGGACACGTCTTCCACCTCAAGCACACCTCAATGATCTCCACAATCAACCCACCACATATATATGCAAGAATAGGGAGATTGAGATGCTCAACAAGCTAGATTAGAGAAAACAAAATAGTGCATACACAAGAGAAGAAGAGCACACAAGATTTATGTGGTTCACGGTGTAGGCTATGTCCACGGAGGAAGAACAATCGTCCAAGCTTTCACTATGAAGTAACTAAGGCACCATACAAGGATTTAAGCCCAAATCCTACAACCCCTTGCATCTCTTTCATACACAGCTTTCTTCCCTCAACTCCTTTCTTAGGGGTTTCCGTTTCTCTCTAATCCCTCAAAGAAAAGACCTATTTATATGGTCTACTAGGATTACGACATTCCCAATAAAAGGACAAGTTTACCACTCAATCATAACTCACATAAATAACAAGAGTTTTTGAGCCAACTCTAACATTCATTGTCTCAGGAGCATGTGAAGCAAGATGTAAAACTGCGTGTACATTGGGCTCTGGACCATAGATGCTAGCACTCTTGGTGCTGACTATTCTTGAGATGAACTTAATTAACATATTATTTGTTGAGCCAGTAACATGCTGAAATGACATATAGCACACAAACCTAATACAAATTTTGTAGTTTCTGCTACACTACATACAACACAAATACAATTTTTATTTTGTTTTGCAGCTCAATGTAACTCCCTATGTGCACCACTACTTGACATTACTTATAACTGAACATATACAAGATGCAACTGCATCAAAAACCTATCAAACTGGTCCCGAGTTTAATATGCACAACGAAGAATTCTCTTTCTTATTCTCTATATATGATTTTCATTTTCAAGTCAGCGACTTTCTGTTCAAGATTTGCATATCATCATAATGGGTTATATTCTTATTATATCTGTATCTGAAGTATGCGCATCTATTTAATTGATTGTATGATTCTGTCTTGTAATTAGTTCATAAAAGAGTAAAATACCCAACTTAGAGATCTTTCCCCCCCTGAGCAATGACATCCTCTGTGAATTTATGTTATTTTTTTTACCTTAGTGACAAAACAGAGTGCATTGGAGTTTCTTTTTATGTATTTAAATTTGCTTAATTATTTTGCTTTCAAGTGTATGCGTTTGTGCAATCTGCATTTCATTGATTTCCATGTAAGTTTAAATAATGCATCCACTTGACATTCTTTTAATGTGTGTTGGATGTATCAGGTTTTCAGGTTCCGAGACTCCCTCTACTGTTGAATTCATCAAGGTTAGACAAGTTTTCCCCAGATTTGTCGTACAGTTAATTCAATACCAATTAATTTTCGGACTAGTTTATGCATACATTTCAATTACTTTTATCAATTTATACCGGCACATGCACATGGATGCTCAATTGCACTTATTATTTTTATTTTTATTTGCAGTTGCGTGTGCAATAGTTTTATCTGTCTCTGAGAGTTTGAAAAATTCATAATAGCATTATATTTACTAGGATCAATTGCACCAAAACCCCTGATATATGAGGTACATATAAACCAAAACTGTTGAAAAATATGCTACAAAACAACAAAAATATCTCGGGATTAATTTAGGAATTATGAGGTTTTTTGGAGGGGTTTTGGTGATTTTTTGGAGCCCAAAATAAGGTTTTTCAGAAGCCCAACCTAACATGATTATTCCGGATTATACATGCGTCGCTATGAACAGTGAGCCCAGGCCCATGCAGGTGTGGCCCGTGGTCGGGCGGCCTATGGGAGCGAGCGTCTCACATGACCCAACGCTTGAGCCCAGTTGCGAGTCACACACCAGGCACTTGAGAGCAACATCAGAGCATGCAGCATGTGGGAATTGATGTGCGGGCGGACGCATGGCTTCATCAGAGTGGCTGGCGCTCAATTTGACAGCTGAAGACGCGTGCAAAGACCAGCAGCTTGCGGGAGAGCTGACGGGATGCGTGGCGGCCATCCATGCGTTGCCACTTGATCGAACGACCAAGAAGCAGTCCGAAGCAGATGCGCTATGGGGCAACGGGTGCACACGGTTTGGAATCCATATAAAACTCGGATTCACAGTGTTTTGACAGACCCGTTAAGGCTATTTAAACACCTTTTTGCTAAGGTTTTAAATAGAGTTGGTGTAAAAATTTCTGTAAAGTTTGCGGCTACATGTAGAGAAAGAAATGACAAACTTGGGGCCAAGAGGTGGGTTGTTCGAGAGCTTTTCTTCATAGTTTTCTTCTTCGATTTCTTAGTATATTTAGTTATTTTCCTTCAACCAAACGTCATAACCTGTAATCCAAAAATATTAAAGCATTATTGATCTCTTCAACTATACGCACATCGAGTTTTAGGTGAAACCAGTATATATCTTGGTGTCAGAGCATAATATCTTTTGTTTTGCATTATCTTCATATATATTGCGTGTTTGCGGGTTTTGTAGAGAACATCGTTTGTTTTGTTCGTTGTCAGAACGATCTTGAAATTCTGCGAGGCGATTGCTTTCTTGTAAGCCTATCAAGAGGGCATATGAGCCCAAGAGAGGTGATCCCAATGATTTCCCCAATAAGTGATATCAGAGTAAGGGTTGTAAGAAGTCTAAAACGATGACGGAGAATTCTTCTACAAAAGATGACGAAACCAAAAAGGCAATGGGTTCGAGTTCATATAAGGGTGGTTCGTATGCGATGGTTGGAGGAGCACAATACAAGATTGAAAACTTTGATGGCAAGGAAAATTTCGAGATATGACCATACAAGATGAATGCAATCTTGAGGGAGGATTGTGTCCGCAAGATGGTGTACGTCACGGAGACTTTACCAGTGGATATCTCGGAAAGGGAGAAGATGAAGATGGTGAACTTGGCGATGACAACCATCTTGTTCAGTTTATCGGACGAGATGATCTATTAGGTCTCCGAGGAGACTACGGTCAAAGAATTATGAGAAAAGTTCCAGAAGCTTTATAAAAAGTCACTAATCAACAAGCTTATCTTGCTGAAGACTTTTTATGATTAAGATGCGAGATGAGATCTCATTGGAGGATTACTTGGACACCTTCAATGGATTAATGATGAAGATGTGAGCCATTGGATTGACTGTAGAGGCGGATCATGATGAGATGATTTTTATCTTGTCGTTGCCAGAGTGATACACAACATTCGTCAACAACATGGTCTATAGTTAGGATACTTGGTCTCGAGGATGTGAAAGCAGGCTTTACAGCAAGGAGTTGAGATCAGATGGCAGGAGTTGGTTTGCGTGGATGATATTCAGATAGCCAGGGCCTACTTGCTTCGAGGCGAAGCAACATGAGAGGCAACAATAGGAGTAGATCAAGATCAAGGACCAAAGGCACGCCATGCCATATTTGCAATAAATCAAGACATTAGAAGATAGACTGTTTAGAGAGGAGGGACAAAGACAATAAAGATATGTCAGTATCCTTTTCAGTTGCAGTTGTGCAGACGGAGGAAATGAGAAGCGAGGATGCATTTGCTGTGCTCAGAACGAGTTCTTCAGGTGTTGCGAATCATACTTGGGTCATAGATTCAGGGGCGTCATTTCATATGATGCCAAATAGAGAATGCTTTCTAACCTACTAGAGAAAGGATGATGGATCAGCCTTTATGAGTAATAATATAGAGTGCAAAGCTGTTAGAGTTGGTTCGATGAGGGTCATGATATTCGATGGCATGGTGCACACACTCACTAATGTGTGGCATGTTTCAGAGTTGATGAAGTCACTAGTTTCTTTGGAGGCGTTGGATTCCATAGGGTGCAAGGTTACAATAGAGAAGTGAGCTCCGAAAATATCAAAGGGTTCGATGTTGGTGATGAGAGTAGAAAAAGTCAAGGACTTATATCTGCTGAAGGGGACGACGACCATAAAAGATTTCAGTATCATTCAGAGTTTGCAAGAGATTGATTTGACAAGGCTGTGGCATCTTAGACTTGGACATGTCGCGGAAAAAAGCTTGGAGGCTTTGAGGAAGTGTGGTCTGATCAAATGGATGAACTTCAAAGAGCTGGAGTTGTCTATGGCAAGCAGACGAAAATTGGTTTCGGTGAGGAAAAGCATGATACAAGAGGGATTCTTGATTATATTTACACCGATATTTGGGGTCCTGCATCAGTTCACTCGCAAGGTGGAGCTTGTTACCTCATATCCTTCATTGATGATTTCTTCAGGAAAGTATGTTTGTATGTGATGAAAGGAAAAATCGGAGACGTTTGAAAAGTTCAAGGCATGTAAGACATTTGTGCAGAGTCAAACGAGAAAGAAGTTGAAAGTGTCGAGATGTTACAATAGTTGCGAGTTTACTGCTGCTAAGTTTAAAAAATTCTGTGAGGAGCAGAGAGTAAAGAGGCACTTAACTATAGCAGAAGATCTGCAGTCGAATAGAGTTCCGAGCAAATGAAGAAGACACTTCTAGAGAAGGCGAGACGTCTTAGATTTACATCAGGTTTGTCGAGGGGATTTTGTGTCGAAGCTATATCGTCCACATTGTAACGACCTGTTTCCAAGTGCCATCACAATTTACATTTATTATGCAGATCCTGCTGAGTACCAGTGAAAACAGAATAGATCCAAGTAGGAAATAATACCGAAATTAAAATCATACCTGAACGAACAATATTAGAAACTTGGTGCACGAACAAAAGCTGTAAAATCTCCTACTAAAACCGAGAAGAAGATATACAACAGAATTAGAAAGTAGATTGAAAGTAGATTACAACTAAACCAACCTTAATAGTTTATATACAACGAAAACAGTACAATATCTCTGAACAAGAGAAATGATCTACTGAGTTATGAATGTCTTTAAGGGGCGATTAAAGTTAAACTAACCGTTCTAGGCCGTGTCTCATGTCTAAGGGAGTGATGTTCTTTTAAAGGTTCTGTAACCCCACTATTAGTGTAATAGCTGGCAATTGAATATTGAAACACTCACTTCTTAAGAAAGAGAAAAATTGCATTTGAACCCTCGTTCCATAAAAGGAGGAGGAAAACCGATTACTTTGTAACATGCCCCACTTCCATCAGGAGAGTGGTAAAATGAATACGTTAACCATTAGCACATCCACACCCCTAGACGGTGAGCTAAGTGTAAAAGCATTTTAATTATGGGATTTGTGTCAATGTCAAATGTTCTTTGTAGCTCTCAGTAACATTGTCAACAATTATAGCGAATCGTGTGTCAATTAATAATGTCCAACCGTGATACCTATATCAATATTTTGAATAACAAATCAGTTTAAGCAAAAGACTGAAATAAGAGACTTAATAAATAAATAAATTAAAGATAAAGATTTTAGGATTGTAAACAAAAGTAAACTGAAAAGTAACACAAGTTATTTTTAAGGAGCGGTAGGATTAGATTCATATGGCACATGGTCTACCAGCCAAAGGAGGTGTTGGCACTAGTCTAACTAAAGGAACAATAGCAAGTCCTCAGGCCAACAAATAAAAGTAACGACATGCCTCAGAAACAAGTAGCAGCAATTTGGGCCCGAGACAATAACAGCAATTTGGGCCCGAGACAATAACAACAATTTGGGCCCGAGAGATAAGATCAACATCAGATTTTAGCCTCGGGATTCAACACAGAGCCACAACCCAAGCAACAACGAACATGGCACCTTGCCCTTGAGATGAACCTCGGCAAAGAAAGGAACCAAGCCCCCTGGCGGTTGACTAAAGAAAGAAAGAATACCTAACGAATAGGGAACGACAAGGGCAACGACGGAGTTGCGGTGAAGCCGAAGGTTGCCAAAAAGTCTTGAATCACTGAGGATCATCCCCTCATCAAGATCACTCATCATGTCCCTTAAATCGAAACAAATAAAACATAAATTGAAGATTGGAGAGAAGCAATCTACCTGAATAGAAGCGATCAAAAGGATCCGAAAGCCCGAAAATCTAACCATGAAAAAGGTCCGAAGATCCCAAGTCAAACTTCAGAGAAATTTAGAGAGGGAAAGAAAATGATTTCGTATATATAAACCCTAGAGATCCATCTCATATATATAGAAAAGAGAAAACCGTGTGAATCGATTCAAATCAATCAAAAATCCCAAAATTTACGGAGGAGATTTGATCTGAACTGATCTTCGAAAGGGGGCGGCATCGCCTATGTCTTCTCGAACTCAACGAGTGGGCGGCCGCACTTGATCGAAAGAAAAAGAAGGGACGGCGGCGATTCGATTTCGTTTGAAGGAAGAAGACGCGCGCCTGTCGATGGGTTTGCTTGGTTCCTTGGGTTTTCTTCGGATGAGAGAGATATGGCCAACCCAATTGATGGCACCTGGGGACTTTATTTGGGTTTCTTCTGTTTTGAAAATGAAGTTGGGCCTGGGAAATAATTAAATGGATGTGGGCTGAATGATTGGGCTAAAGGAAAAGAAGGGTAATGGGCTTTTAAAGTGTAAAGGAAAAAGATTAAAGATGTGGAATTAAAGGAATGCGGGGCGATATTTTTAAGAAGAGAGTTTGCTTTTAATTAATGAGCTGTGCATGGGCCCATTCGTCTTCAGTTGTAAGCCTGCAAGAGATATGGGCTTTTGGGCCTGCTCAAAAAGAAAGAAACAAATGAATGAATAAATGGAGAAGTGTGGGCCGAATATGGGCGTGCGGGCTTATAGGGAAAAATGATCTAATAGAAGAATTAAGAAA
Organism: Scilla litardierei; assembly: GCA_030789695.1. NCBI lineage: Eukaryota > Viridiplantae > Streptophyta > Magnoliopsida > Asparagales > Asparagaceae > Scilla > Scilla litardierei. The sequence continues at coordinate 92,690 of JAULAV010008097.1, read as the reverse complement.
AATTAAATGCATAAGATTATCAGAAAAATCCAACGAAAATATGGGTCATTACACACATCTTATTTGATAAACAGAATTCCATCTTTAACTATCGGGAGAAAATACCAGAGGAGTTTTGGATAGGAAAGCCAGCGGTTCTAGATTATTTTCGGGTGTTTGGATATCCAGCTTACCTTCACAAGAAAGGTGACAAGTTTGATGTCATGTAAAAGAAGTGTGTCATGTTAGGATACATGGATGATGTCGATGATTATAAACTTTAGATTACGAGGTGGCACAGAGAGATCGCCACTGGTTTTGCTTCAGGTATGGATTCAAAGATACGGCGAATTCGGAGACTCACTTCAAGAAAGGGTTTCGTAGGACACCCGGTTAGTTGGTGATGCTTAGTACGGAGCACACTAGCTAAGGGCTCTGGCCCTAGGATGATGTGGTTTATTTTTGAAGGTAGAAGATATGGAGGGCTTGGTTTGGGCTTTATGATGTGTTTGTATCAAAGTGGAGTGTTGAAAAATATGATGCACCACCAAAAATATCTCGAGATTAATGTAGAATTTATGAGGTTTTTGGAAATTTTTTGGAGCCCAAAACAGGGGTTTACAGAAGCCCAGCCCAACAGGATTATTTAGAATTATACATGCACAATAGCCATGAACAGTGATCCCACGTCCACGCATGCACGACCCATATGAGCGGGCGTCTCGCATGGCCTAGCGTTTGAGCCTAGTTGCGAGTCACGAGCCAGTCGCGTGAGAACGCATGCATTGTGGGGAATCGTCGGGAGGGCATACACGTGGTTTCACCGAGCGGTTGGCACTTGATCCAACGGCTAAAGACGCGGGCGAAGATCAGCAGTGCACGTGAGAACTGGCGGGATGCGTGGCAGCCTCGAGGCAGATTGCACTACGGGAACACGTGCACACGTTGGTTGGAATCCGTATACGACCCAGATTCACAGTGTTTTGACAGACTCATTAAGGCTATTTAAACACCGTTTCAGCTAATTATTTAGATAGAGCTTGATGCAAAAATTCCCGTAAAGTTTGCGGCTACATGTTGAGAAACAGATGGCAAAATTGGGGCTACGAGGTGGGTTGTTTGAGAGCTTTTCTCCATATTTTTTTCTGTATTCTTATCTGGTTTGGTTGTTTTCCATCAATCAAACACCATAACTTATAATCCAAGAATATTGAAGCAATAGTGTTCTCTCCAACTGGACATACACCAAGTTTTGGGTGGAACCGGTATTTATCTTGGTGTCAAGTGCGCGATTATTTTTTATTTTGCGTTATCTTTCATATATATTGAGTGTTTGCGGGTTTTGTAGATAACATCGTTTGCTTCGTTTGGTGTCACAATGATGTTGAAATTCTACGTGACGATTGCCTTCTTGATAAGCCTATCAAGAGGGCATAAGAGCCTAAGAAAGGTAATCCTAATCATCTCCCCCAACAAAAACCACCTCATTCTTTAATACTAACACTGAGACGTCCTAATAATAACATAGAGATCTTCTGGATTTCACCGACTAATAGAAGATAAGTTGCACTTAAACAGTCTGAAACTAGAATTTTGGGAGCAATTCAAGAGTTTTAGTTTTAGTATCAAAGATTTACGGTGTTTAGTTATATGTAACTTAGAGAACATGGGTCTAAGTGCAATTTACCTTATTTACTATGCACTTAATAAAATAGGTTCTGTATTGGACTACTGTGACTACTTGAGGAACTACATTTATTGCAGTGCTTCATGTCAATTTACTTTAAAATTATACGACTTTTTTTGTGCACTAAGACCCCCAATTACCTCCAAAAGAAGAATAAGTCATCATAAAAAATCAATATGCAATATTACCATTGGATGCCAAGGCATGCAGAATAACCTAGCTGTCGAGAGGATCACATCCTGCAAAACATCATAGCTAATGGGAAGGAGAACCTAGTTATTTGAATTATGAATTATGTACATCTTTTGGTCTTCAAGTTTGACTTTGAAAACCCATGAGTGTACGTAAATTGCAATTTTAGCCACAAAAGTTCCGATGATCACATGTGAAGTTGTGTCATTGGCCACCTAGTGAAAAAAATAGCCTCAACGGTCATACATTTTATCATCTCTCTTAACATGATGGGGATTTTATTATCCTTGTTTATGGAAGGCCATGTTTAGCACAGAAGCTAGCAATGTTTAAAGAGAAGAGGTGGAGATGAGGCGCCATGCTAGCACGTCACCAGCTAAGTGGTGTTTTATCTTGGTGTAATAAATATGTAAAAATCATAATATTTTGTAAAAAATCTGTAAAAATCCTAATGAAGAATAAAATTATACAACCAACAAACATAAAAACAGGATTAAGAAATTTAATAAGATGAAATTGTGAATTATGCCTAACAATTGTATTAGTTTCTTTCTTCCATGATTCATGGTTCATAAAAATTCCAGTCATCAATACATAAAAAATAACAATTATTTAGTAACAACTAACAAGTAATTAGTGACTAAGTAGGTAGTAGCTAACAAGTTAAAGCTAATGAGTTGCTAACAAGTAACGATTTAAAAAAAGCATAATGCAAAAGTACATAGCACATAAATTGGCATTCTGCACGCATCAATGAAGCCACAAGTGCGAAATACCAATATTAAAGATAAACTTGAAACAAAGGAATTAAATTTTGATAATACAAAACATCAAAACAAGTAAACGATAAACAAATCCATAGTCCAAATGTCTAATCAAATGTTAGATTTCGACATTCACAGAATGCATTCTCCTTGGTCCTTAGGGGAGCCTAATCATAATCATTAACCTTCTTTAAACCAAGCACTCCTATGTCCTTATAAAGGTCGTCATCATCGTTCAAGTCTATATCCAAGCCATTGTCTGACATCCTTATCGGAATCAACCAATTCTTCTTCGCCAAGAAACCCTTCCAATGGTGCTTCTCTCAAACTAGAAACCTCAATATGCCTTCTTTCCATCCTATGCTCCAAGGCAAGCTCATTTGCACCCAAGACCATCTCCACTGTCCTCCATGTAAGGCCCGACCACATAACAATCACTTCTCCTTCATTTGAGTTAACTCTTTTCAAATACCGGATTTAACTCTTTTCAAATGCCAAGTTTGAGCTTTTTGTTGTGGCCATCCAAAAGAAGTGAATTCTTATCCTCTCCAAATCTCTTCTTAGTCTTGATCTTGGCATGGAACTTAACATAAATAGTGCCCTAGTCTTTAATACTCTTGCATGCAGTCTTGATCTTGGCATGGAACTTAACACGCACTTTGCCCTAATCTTTAATACTCTAGCATGTTCCTTTATTTTGTGCGAGTCTACAATCAAGAAAAAATATAATCAATCATTAAGCGTAATCGACTATAAATAAGAACATTAAGCACTTTAGACCGTCTCTATTTTACCTCATTGAATGTGCTTTAGTTTCTCACACATTTAGAGGATCTACTGGCCATGTTTAAGATCCTCATCACAATAAACTGCATCAGTGGACAATCATGCTCGTAGAAATACCACCAGACAAGTGCACATGTCTTAAATAATAATTATTAGATTCACAACGATATTCTGGTCGAAAGCTTTTAAAAAAATTACTAGTCAATTTATACTTGGGTTTAAATCAGGTTTATTAACCATCTCGATGGCCACCTCCTTAGTGATGTCTTCAATGAACTTTATGTACTTTCCAATTCGCTGCCCTTTACTTGCATCTGCATAGAAACTTTTGAGTAGAAAACCACAATCACATCATACAAGACACTCATGGATTCTATCCATTTTGTTGCCACTTCATTGCTTTGATAAAACAAGTAGGGATTAATGCCACAACGTGCATAGGGAAATACAATCTACCATTCATCTTCTCTTCAATGATGTTAAGCACCAGTTACTTTCTCTATTATCAAACACCTTTCTTATTTCTTGCTTCAAATCCTTTAACATACCAACTATAATACCGATAGAGGGTTTGTAATCACTATTAGTAACCATTAACAGACAGAATAATGGTTGGTATACCTTCAAGATCTTCACAGTTGACTTCAAATGCTCTCACTCAATATTGTCTACAAACATTCTTCCCAGTTTTGTCCTTGCAAGCTTGAACTTAAGCCACTACCCAATAGAGAACATGCACCTCTTTTTCTCCTCATGTTGATGTCCACAACATCGTCCCAGATATGGTTACCCAAGACTGACAATATCCATATCACAATGCTTTCACATCATAGCCGAAGTCAGATGATGATTGTAGTTTAGGTTGATGGTATGAGCTGTATAATTACTTCAACAAATTCAGTTTCTTTGCTTTCTTAAGTTCCTTGGCTTCCATATTTGCTGCATAATTGTCGGTGACTATTTGAATCATGCTCACAACATTAATCTTCTTCATATTTTTTCAACCTAGTTAATTTTACTCTATCATATTGCTATTCCTATGGTCTCATTAGAATTATAGAAACAGGTTCCAAAATTTGCGCCGCATGCAATGCATGCGCCTGCATGCGGCGCTATCATCTTCTGGTCAGTTCATGAGTGGGTCATGATTGAACAACTATCTTTTCCGCTCCATCTCTTTTAGACTCTCCAGTTCTCTTACTAGCTTGTTATAATAAAGTCTCTCGTAACATATACACGGAATGAGGGTTATAACCTCTCCCATTCTCTCTTGTATCCATGCATCCCATGTTAAAGACTATGTGGACATGTCATAAAATGGAATGGTATTTTCGTATACCCAAGCAACCCTCTAATCATGTACCCAATATCTCCTCTTTTTCATTAGGGCATCCCTAACTCACACCACTTTAGCTTATTTTATACTTGTTTGCTAGTTTCGGATTGCTAGCAGTGAAAACATTACGAGTTCTATCGAGAGGAGGATTTCTGTTACTTGGAATGCTACTCTTTCCTATGCATATTTTGCCAATATGGACTTCTTCCTTGAAGACTATGTAGTGCCGGCGGTGTTCTAAATATCGGTCCGCTATCCGCAATATCGGCCGCTATAGCGGAAAAATTACAAGCCCGATACGATATGGGCTACTTCATTGCGGTTTCCGCTTTTCGAGGGCATATCGGCCGCTATCCGACATATCGGCCGATATGTCGGCTGATATCCGCTATGTAAATATCGGCCGATATTTGGTAAAATTGGTTAGAATGTTTTAACGGGTTATGGGTCGGATCCATGGCACAGTGGATCCGTCCCGACCCTATACCCGAATCCATCTCTTAACCTCAAAGGGCTGCGGTCGAATGTGAGAGAGGTTTCAATTTTCGAGCAAAAAAACCCTAAAATCTCATCGCCTTCCCCCCGCTACTCGCCCCCGCTGCTCGCCGTGGACTTTCCAACCTTTCGAAGTCATCGGAGGTGGATACTCACCGGTGGAGCCTCGAGAGATGCTCGAAGCTTGGATTGGGGGAGTTCGGCGATTCGCACAGGTAAGTTTCGTTTTGTTTTCGTTTTTTTCTGATTTTCTTTTTTTTTTCGTTTTTGCTTTCTGATTTCGTTTTTTTTCCTTTTTTTCGTTTTCTTTTTTTCCTGCGATCGAGATGACCGGACAATTCGCCCGTAATTTATAAAAAAATTACCCCGAGAGATAATCATTTATTGGATTTTTCTTGTTGTATGTTGTATGAACAAATATGTGATTATTTGATTAGTGTCTGATCTGCGATTTTGACCTTTGATGGTTCAAAGAAAGTACCGAAGATTTTCTCGATCATGCATACAATTTCATCCTTACTACCATCTGTGTATTAATTAGCACTGTTAACTATAATAATAAACCCTTGTGGTCCTTAACCATAATATCAGTCTGCAAGTTTATCTACCCCCTCAATCATCTTACTTAACCATTGCCTGATCTAGCCCAGCAAATTGTTATTAAGGCATCTCTTGAACCCAAGCCAGATTACTTTATAAACTTCTAGCAAAACATGCTCGCGAGTCGCGAATTGGTTTTCAGTTTACAGTATGCGCAAAGGAGGTGAACATGTGTGGACCATGTAAATACGTGTAGAATAACTTGGGGATAAACTTGCACTTCGTCTATCGCATCAATGCATTTGAGTCTCTTACAAATCCAAAATACTTCAAGTGCCTCCCTTCCTTCAATCAACACTTCCAATGCTTAGCTTTGACAATAAGACATCATTTTCTTGCGTATAACATCATTTTTAAGCATCCGATATGACATTCCGATATTTAGTCAATATCCCCGATATATCCCCGATATCCGCAATCCGATATCAAATTTCCTAGGCCGATACGCGACCGATATCCGATATTTAGAACACTGAGTGCCGCTTGTCTCTTGTGTTTTCGGTATTCAAAGCTTTATGAACAGCTTCAATCTCCTCTGTACTAGCCTTAAAACATAGAATTCTAGTCCCCTGTTTCTGCACAATGAGCTATCCGAGTCTTTTGATTCCACCATTCATCCAATGATCACACTTGTTGAACTCCGTTAAATTCTTATTTGGTTCGGGTTGAAAACTATATCTGCATCAAACATCTCCACTCTTCTTCATCCTTTTCACATTCAAAGCCCTCATAGGATGGGAACTACGACAACCATCTCTGAATTTGAACATATTTATCCATGTTAATCAAGTTACCGTAAACACAGTTACAATATTCATTGATCAACCAATTCCCTTGCTATTCATTAAATTCAATACAAAATCACAAACCTATAAAATCAATTTCAATCACATTTCTTCTTTTAACTTCTCTCTTGTTCTTTCCCACTCTTCCTCTTTTTTTCTTCTTCCTTTCATCCTTCTCCCGTTGTTCTAGTAGCAAAAGAAGAGGTTGGAAGGATGAATAAGAAAGAAAAAAGAACAAGAAGAGACAAGAAACAAAAGCGCCATCACAGTAGAGGGGAGAAAAAAGAAGCGGAAGAAGAAAAAGGAAAAGAAGTGGAAGAGGATATCACGATTCTACTTGATTTATCTTATGCCGCTCATAAAGAGTAACCAGATCCCATGTCGTGAGTCTTGAATATATTGATTCTTAATTTGTGAGTTCTGAGATAAAGTTTTAAATATTGGACATTGGGATTGTTTTGGATGCAAATTTTTTATACCAGATCCCATGTCGTGAGTCTTGAATCTATTGATTCTTAATTTGTGAGTTCTGAGATAAAGTTTTAAATATTGGACATCGGGATTGTATCGGATGCAAATTTTTTATATCTGATAACATACATCGTGTGATATATCGTGTGATATGTAGTATGTTTGTCATCAAATACATATATGTAGATCTTGATAACTCAAGAGTTATTGCAACATCTTACAATTATGCCATCAAAATATTATGAATAGAGTCAAATATCATGTAGGTGAACATATGTTGTTAAATCATGAATACAAAAAGTATAAAAGAGTTCCCATACCATTAGAAAATATTGTAGGAGTTTAAGGTGCTATTCAATTTCTAAAATAGTACAAGCCTTGATATGAGCATCACAAATCAATACAAATCATTACATAATCTTAAATTTCATTCAATAATATACAAAATCGTGTGAGCCATGATGTGGGCATCTCAAATCACTAGAACAGTCATAGGAGTTTAAAAATCTCATTGATATAATATGTAAAAATAGTGCAAGACATAATAAATACCACAAATCATTAGAAAAACATCATGGTTTCAACTTTCAAAACATTACAAGCTATAACATAGGCATTACAACCTGTTACAAAACCGTGTAAGATGGTAAATCTCCTTGAATAATATGCAGTATTGTATTAATTGTGGTAAAACTTTCCATTCCTTTGCTTTTCGGCTTCATCTGCTTCTTCAATTTTATTCTCATATAATAATAAAATCTAATAATAATAAAATCTAATGCTACATTTGTCTGTTAAATTTACAACCATCATAAAGAATAGTGATAATAGCTGTTCTAGTTGTGATGGTCTAAACAACGATCTAGTTATGATGGTCTAAACAACGATCGAAAGAAGGAAAAAGTAATGGTAATTAATACTAGAAAGAAGAAATAGTAATGTTGAGAAGAAGAATAAGAAGTATCAATAAGTAGGATATAACAAACAACATCAAAGGCTGGGTAGCAACAGTGGTATAAGAACGTAATTCTAATAGAAAGAATAAATCAGTGTTTAAAATATCAAAATTTTCATGTAACTATATTAGACAATGTAAAATTCATAAAAAATTTCTCGAAGAATATGAAAAATCCAATTATGACGCATCAATATCTTTGACATCATTAATTATTACTATGTGTTATGTAATCATCATAAATCTTATCTTCGCTTATTTCGCCTATCTTAATGTTATTGTATCCGAATTAAGGTAGACAAACTTAACTAAGTTGGAGAAAATATTTATATAAATAAGTTTGATTATAAAATATAAGACTAAGTTTTTTAGGCAGCCGGCCCTAGGAGAGCTTGGGGGTTCAGTTGGCTGCGTGGGTGATCCGGCGTCGTCCAGCGCCCGTGATCCGTGTGTGGGTGCACCTGCTCTTTCGTTCGGGTGCGTGGGTGCGCAAAGGTTGCCGGAGAATTCCAGTTCGTCGGAAAGCGTCGTTTCGTCCTGGTCGAGCGACGTGTACAGATCCGACAACATCGAGTCTTGAGCGGCAACATCCGGCAATCTGGTTTGCGAGTTGTCTGCAAGACCGATCGCGCCTGCTACCGGAGACGTGCCGTCGAGATCTGGTGTCATACTTGCTGCCGTCGAGTTTCCACAGGCATCGCCTCTTTCAGATCGCGGACAGATCGGAGTACTGTTTTTGATCGGCAATCCACGTTCGTCGTCCTGGATTCTTCAGTTCGGCAGTTCATCTTATCAAATCGACAGTTCATCGATTCTCAAATCGTATCATCAGATACTCAGATCGGCATCAATTCTCAGGATAAATTCAAATCGTCTTGTTCGGCTATTCATCAGATCATCAATTTCAATTTGAATCATCAGATTGTCATCACCTGATCCGGCCTGCTCTCAAGAGACCACGTGTAGATCATGGGCAGCAGATCCAATCCCGCCTGTATTAACGCGGGAAACCTTTATCATCGATGTTCTCCTTACTGTCTTCAAATGATGTCAACATCTGCTGTAGCAAAGTCAACACCCAATTACGTTGAAGAATACCCTCCACTACAACGGAATTCTACTAACATTCGGAAGGAGACAGCTGCTGGCCAATCACCTACTCCTTTGAGGGTGGCGACGACTGGTCGTGAAACCTGGAGTTTGCTGTTTTCTGTAGGGCGGGCTGTGGAAGAGATTAGCAAATGTTCTTACTATCCTCCTCGGGAGGTTCCTTCAGGCAAGACTGTCCCCTGGATTCCGCAGGAAGCAATCTCTACAAATGTTACAAAATGGGGACGAACACTAGCTGGTTATGTTGTGGGTGACAAACCTTTCTATTCTCATCTTCGTGCCTGTGTCCATCGTTTGTGGCGGCCAAAGGGTACTCTACAGGTCCACTCTAGGGAAAATGGTTTTTTCTTCTTCGTGTTTGAGTTGGAGGAAGATTGCAGCAGGGTACTTCAAGGAGGGCCTTGGATGTTTGATAAAAGGGTGATAGTGCTGCGACGCTTGACTCCAGACCTCGCAATGGACAGAGATCTTCTGTCATCAATTCCAGTATGGGTAAGATTTCCTGACCTGCCCCTTAAATTTTGGTCTACGGAATGCATAAGTATAATTGCTAGCTCCATGGGGAAGCCTCTATTTCTGGATAAGGCTACAGCTTTAGGTGAAAGGTACACCTATACACGATGCTTTGTTGAAATTGATGCAAAGACCAAATTGCAAAAAACAATAGAGATTACTGTGGAGGATGAGGAGAATGTGATCATTAAAGTGGAATATGAAAACATGCCTCCAAGTTGTCCAACGTGTGAGTGCTTTGGGCATTCATCCTCTCAATGTCCATTTAAGAAGGTTTGGGTGGAAAAAGGAAAATCTAAACTGCATGCGGATGGGAGTGTGTTAATTAATGAAGGGAATGATACGAGCAAAGGTTTTTCAGCTAATGTGGCCCGGACGATAGAGACTAGAGGCCCTTCTGGTTCAGAGACCGGAGGCCAATCAAATGGAAATGTAGATGTTACTAATGGTGATGTAGCGGATATACATGTAATTCCAAAATCTACGGGAATTGGGGGCCCTCCTGATAGTGATCACGTTGATGACCCTGACAATGTTGGTGATGGAAATGCTGATGAAGATGAATATGAGGAAGAATGGGTGGAAGAATTTGATGGAGATGCTACAACGACAAATCAAGAGTGTGAGGATGAAATGCGCCGCTTAGCTCCTACCTTAAAGACACTTAAAAAGATTTGTTTGGATCCACCTCGACGGAAAAGCTCAAGGAATACCCGGAATCCTAATTATCGTTAGGATTCCTTGCTCTCTTTTAGAGTTGCATGATTATTTATGTTTTAGCATCATTGAGTTATATGTTTGGTTCTATTTGTAGACCAATATTGTAATTTGTTGAGTATATGAATAAAGTTGCTTACCCTTCAAAAAATATAAGACTACATATGTATTTTATAAGTAAATGTTGTTTTTGTGATTCAAATCCACCATGCAGTTTTTCCCAGGTGACTCGGTCGAGTAGGAGGCTACTCGGTCGAGCAGCATGAAAACTCTGACAGACTGAGCAGGCAGAGAGCTTGGAGAAGTTTTCCCTCCGACTCGGGTGACTCCTACTCGGTCGAGTAGGAGGCTACTCGGTCGGGCAGGAAGCTGCTCGACCGAGCAACATGAAGGCTTTGTTTGCCCAAGCAGCCCGAGGGCATTCCGCTTCTGATATTTGGGCCGAGTAGAATGGCTACTCGACCGAGTCGACTCGACTTCACCTAGTGCATGTCAGCTCGACCGAGCAGGCCGAGCTGACAGCCGACTCGGGCCGAGTCGGCGCGGGCCCATGCACGAAATGGAGCGGTTGTATGCGGTTTTTCTCCTTTGTTTTGGGTTTGTATTTAAACCTAATTATTGTTTTAGATTAGGTTAAGCCTCCATTGAGTTTTGGAGAAGCCTCTTGCTACCCCATTGGAGATTGGAGAGAGTTTTATGGTTTGTGTTCTTGAGAAAGGTTTGGTTTTTTTTCTTCTCTTCTTCTTCCATTGATTTCTTCTTCCTCTTAAGTGGATTCATGAGAGCTTGTTCCGTTGACAAGTTATTACTCATGCGTGAGAGAGCGTTTAGTAACCTTAATTGTTTGGATCTCTCTACTAGTGGAATAGTCTCGGATTGGATTGTTGGACATAGGTTGTTTACAACCGAACCAGGGTAAATTCTCTTGTGTCTGTGATTGATTTAGTTGTTGCTGTGATTCGTTTGCTACTTTCTATTGCAAGGTCATTTGGGAATTTTGTTGGGTAATTGGGATGTGATTTTTGCTAGCTCTATATTCCTGATCATTTTATTAAGGTTGGTTTCCGCATTGATCTCAAGGCGTTTTCGATTTTCACCCCAACAAATGGTATCAGAGCTTGTTTTTTTATTGCAAAGGAAGTTAGTGGCGAAGGAAAGATGGCGTCTTTTGCAACTTTGAACTTTGAGAAGTTTACCGGCCGGAATGATTTTCGGATTTGGCAGACGAAGGTGAAGAATATTCTTATGCAGACGGGGTGTTACTAAATCGTATTCGATGTCTCGAATATCGATAAGGAGGGGACTGCATCCGCTAGGGCGGAGATAGAGAGGAAGGCGTACAACACAATTCAGTTGTCGTTATCAGATAATATTCTGAGGGAAGTCCTGGATGAGGCTACGACATCTGATATGTGGAAGAAGCTTGATGGACTATACATGAAGAAATCCTTCACGAGTCGCCTATATTTGCTTCAGCAGCTGTATACTCTCAAGATGAAGTCTGGTTCAACGGAGAAGGATCACATGGATGAGTTGAACAGGATTGTGCTAGAGTTGCATGGTATGGATGTGAAGATAGAAGATGAGCAGCAAGCAGTTATCTTGTTGTGCTCATTGCCTGAAGAGTATAATCAGTTTGTTCGGTCGATGATTTACAACCGGATTACTCTCACCGTGGAAGAGGTGAAGGCGGCGCTTCACACAGAGCAAATATGTGGCAAGGTTCAAGGTAGAGATCATGTGAGTAACCGCGAAGAGGCATTGCATGTGAGGGGTCGACAAGAAAGGAGAGAAGGCTTCAGAAAGAATAATGACTGCTCCAAGTTGAGACACTCACAGGATATGTTTGCGAACATCACATGCTACAATTGCTATAAGAAGGGTCATTATTCGAACCATTGTCCTATCAAGAATAGGAAGAAAGAAAAGGAAACCGAGAAGGATTCTGGTTCGGCATCTTTAGGGATTGATTGTGAGCAGGTCCATGATGAAGGTAGAGATACCGAGATTTTTGCTGCAGGGATTGCATGTGATGCCAATTTGGCATGGCTCATGGACAGTGGATGCTCGTATCATATGACTCCTCATAGGAGTTGGTTCGCGACATACCGTTCCAAGCAAGATGGAGGCTCAATCCTCATGGGGAACAATGCAGTGTGTAGAACTGCGGGTATTGGAACCGTTCGGATAAAGATGCATGACAGTATAGTGCGTACACTTGCCGATGTGAGGCATGTCCCAGATTTGCGGAAGAGCCTAATCTCCATAGGCGTATTGGACAATGCCGGATGTAAGTCAGTCTTCGAAAAAGACCAACTTCGAGTTTCGAAAGGAGTTATGGTTGTGATGAAGGGAAGAAAAGTGGGAAACTTATATGCCCTTCAAGGTACCACAGTTGAAGCTGAAGCAGACGTAAGCACTACGAGCGCAGTTTTCGAAGATTCGGCCAAGTTATGGCATTATCGTTTGGGTTATCCGTGTGACAAAACACTTGATGTACTCCGGAGAAGAAAACTAATTGAAGCCTCGAACAAGAGTGTAGAATTCTGTGAATCCTGTGTATACGGTAAGCAGACAAAGCTGCAGTTTAACACGGTGAAGCATACTAGCAAAGGACCACTTGACTATGTACACACAGATGTGTGGGGACCGTGCCCAGAGCCGTCAAGAGGGGGAGTTAAGTATTTTGTCTTGTTTATTGATGACTACTCTCGCAAAGTCTGGATGTACCTAATGAAGTCAAAGGACCATACTTTTGATATGTTTCGAGAGTGGAAGACCATGGTGGAGAAGCAAACCGAAAGGCACGTGAAGGTGCTTAGATCTGCCAATGGAGGTGAGTTTACCTCGAGGGAGTTTAGAAATTTCTGCAAACTCCATGGGATCCGCAAACACTTTAGCACATCCGGTGATCCGCAGTCGAATGGCGTGGTGGAGCGGATGAATCAGACATTGTTGGAGAGAGTGCATTGTTTGATGCACTCAGCTGGTTTGGGGAAGGAATTCTGGGGAGAGATACTCTCGACTGCTGTGCACATTGTGAACAGAGTTCCTTCAGTAGCAATTGGCTACAAGATCCCTAAGGAGATGTGGAGTGGTGAAGCTGGAGATTACTCGTACTTGCGCATTGTGGGTTGTCTGGCATACGTGCACGAGAGGGGTGACAAGTTGGATCCAAGAGCAAAGAAGTGTATCTTTCTTGGATATGGCCACGGCGTCAAGTGATATCGTTTGTGGGATCTAGTGGGGCAGAAAGCGACAGTGAGCCGACATGTCACTTTTAATGAGGATGTAATGATCAGGGCGGAGCATTCTCACTCAGAAGATGACACGTCCACATAGGAGATTTCACCGGAGAGGGTCAATCTTCCGGTCCAGCCCACTCAGCGACCAGGCAAAGAGTTGATGGTCGATGCTCCAGTTGAGGGAGATGATGATGTCCATGCTGATGACCATGTGCAGACACCCGGTACATCTTTGGTATGCGTAGATACCTATGCAGGTGATGATGGAACACAGAGATAGAAGAGGGTGAAGAAAGCGCCAGAAATATTTGGAGCATGTGATTATGCATGTTATTCTTTCGATGATATGACTTCTTATGCACTCAATCTATAGCACGAGGAGCCAACGATATATGGTGGAGCCGTAGTCTCTGAAGATGCGGCACAATGGCAAGGAGCTATGGAGGAGAGATGTAGTCTCTTTACCGGAACGACACTTGGGACTTGGTGCCTTTACCTAGCGAGAAGCGTGCCATTGGTTGTCGGTGGATATACAAGGTCAAAGAAGGTTCAACTCAAGATGGAAACAATGTCAGATACAAGGCAAGGTTGGTTGCCAATGGATTTGCACAACGGAAAGGTGAAGACTACAACGAGATATTCTCACCGGTTGTGCGACACACGTCCATTCGTGTGTTATTGCACTAGTGCTAGCATGGACATGGAGTTGGAGCAACTCGATGTAAAGACCGCCTTTCTGCTTGGAGACCTTGATGAGGAAATCTATATGCAGCAGCTTGAAGGGTTCAGAGTTGAAGGGAAACAGACTCTGGTGTGCAGGTTGAAGAAATCGTTGTACGGGTTGAAGCAGTCACACAGGCAGTGGTACAAACGATTCGATAGCTTCATGATGGGAGTAGGCTTGGAGAGGAGCATCAAGGATCAATGTATGTATGTTCGCACACTTGAGAATGGCTTGAAGATTTATTTGTTGCTCTATGTGGACGACATGCTAATTGCTTCTAATAGCATGTCGGAGGTGAAGAAGCTGAAGGAGAAGGTATGGTAAGAATTCGACATGAAGGATTTGGGGTCTGCAAAGAAGATTCTCGAAATGGAGATTGTTCGAGATCGAAAGAAGCATGAGCTTAGATTGTCACAGAAGGGGGTATTTCAGAAGGTACTAGTCCGGTCTGGGATGGATAGTACGAAGCCCGTGACAACACCTTTGGGAGCTCATTTTCAGCTGTCGACGAGTCAGTCACCAAGCATCGATGAGGAGAAGACTTACATGTCTCAGGTGTCATATGCGAGTGCAGTGGAAAGTTTGATGTATGCGATGGTTTGCACGCGTCCAGACATTGCACAGGCCGTGGGAGTGGTTAGCAATAGCAGGTATATGGCTGATCCTGGCTAAGAGCATTGGCAGGCCGTCAAGTGGATTCTGAGGTATCTGCGAGGCACAACGAGTGTCGGGATCCTCTATGGGAGAGGAGACGGAAAAGGTGCTGACATGTTACTGCGATAGCGACTATGCATGTGTTAGAGACATGCGGCGATCTACCACGGGGTATGTGTTCAGTTTGGACACTGCCGCGGTATCATGGAGGTCGGTCTTACAGTCTGTGGTTGTGCTATCGACCACAGAGGCCGAGTTGATTGCAGCGGTGGAAGCTGTGAAGGAGGCCAGGTATTTGAGGAGTCTGCTGAGAGATTTGGGGGTGCCGCAGAGTTTCACATGTGCATTGTGACAGCCAGAGTGCCATTCATCTGGCGAAGCACCAGGCATACAGTTCGTGGACGAAGCATACTGAGGTGCGTGATTCCTTTCTTGAGTTGGAGAAGAAGGAGATAGAGCTTCAAAAGATCCCAACTGATTTGAACCCCGCAGACATGTTTACCAAGCCAGTTCCCGTAGTCAAGCTCCAGGTTTGCATGGAGCTGATTTCTTTATTGGCTTTGGCGGCACCGGGGGCGCGTTTTCTGAGACGATGATGATTATAGAGAGAGCCATGGCGCGCAGCATGGAGGTGCAGGAGTAATTGGTGATGAGATTTGAATCAAGCTAGAGTGTTGTTTTTTGTGATTCAAATCCACCGTGCAGTTTTTCCCAGGTGACTCGGTCGAGTAGGAGGCTACTCGGTCGAGCAGTATGAAGACTCTGACAGACCGAGCAGGCAGAGAGCTTGGGAAAGTTTTCCCTCCGACTCGGGTGACTCCTCCTCGGTCGAGTAGGAGGCTACTCGGTTGAGCAGGAGGCTGCTCGACCGAGCAGGATGAAGGCTTTGTTTGCCCGAGCAGCCCGAGAGCATTCCGCTACTGACATTCGGGCCGAGTAGAAATGCTACTCGACCGAGTCGACTCGACTTCACCTAGGGCATGTCTACTCGACCGAGCAGGCCGAGCTGACAGCAGACTCGGGCCGAGTCGGTGCGGGCCCATGCGCGAAAAGGAGCGGTTGGATGCGGTTTTTCTCCTTTGTTTTGGGTTTGTATTTAAACCTAACTATTGTTTTAGATTAGGTTAAGCCTACATTGAGTTTTGGAGAAGTCTCTTGCTACCCCATTGGAGATTAGAGAGAGTTTTAGGGTTTGTGTTCTTGAGAGAAAGTTTTGGTTTTTTCTTCTCTTCTTCTTCCATTGATTTCTTCTCTTGAGTGGATTCGTGAGGGCTTGTTCCGTTGACAAGTTATTACTCACGCGTGAGGGAGCGTTTTGTAACTCTAATTGTTGGGATCTCTCTACTAGTGGAATCGTCTCGGATTGAATTGCTGGACGTAGGTTGTTTACAACCGAACCAGGGTAAATTCTCTTGTGTCTGTGATTGATTTAGTTGTTGTGATTCGTTTGCTACCTTCTATTGCAAGGTCATTTGGAAATTTTGTTGGGTCATTGGGATTAGATTTTTGCTAGCTCTATATTCCTGATCAGTTTATTAGGGTTGGTTTCCGCATTGATCTCAATGCGTTTTTGATTTTCACTCCAACAGTAAAATAACAGCAAATAGCAAAATGAGGCAATCAGTCAATAAAAGTTAAAATTGTACCACTATTTTTTATCATATCGTATCGTTTAGGATCTACAGCGTATTGGGGGATAACTACAATAGCAGACCAAGGAGGAAGAAAAAGAAGAGAGGGAGCGGAAGAACGACACGAGATGAATTATGGATTTTGATTTTTTGAATATTTTTTATATTTCTCCCCTAATTATTAAGTTTTAAACAATAGCTCCATTCTTATTGGGTTTAGACCCAAAGAGACTAAAATAACACAATAACCCTAAACCCAAACCCATTTTTTGCAGGCAGCCTGCATGGTGAGCCTAGGCAGCAGCCTGTCCTTGTTGGCCGCCTCGGCTAAATGCTTCCCTTTAAAATTTTTGCTAGGCTCACATGAAAACTTATACTTCTTCCTTTATTCTTGTGTCTCTCAAAATTTAGTAATTCATTGTTCAGATTCCCTCCTGGAGTCCATGTCCTGTTTATATTTTGCTTTGCCCAACTTATGCTCACGCCTCTGGTTTCTGTCCCCAAAATGGTTCCTATGATTCAGATCCATTTGTCAGGATAGGCGCTGCCCGAGCATCTTTGTATATAGGATTTGAAAATTTTCTTGTCAGAAACACTTCTGGTTTGTGTGCGATGTGCCTGTCCACTGATTTGCAAAGTGTATGGTCTTTGCAGGTTCGCTATGCATTCGAGCTTCTTACAAATCCACTATGGAAGAGAGACTATGACCTTTTTGGTATTGATGAGCATCTGGTGAGATATTGTTATTTTTCTACAATGATATAACAAATCAAAGTTCAAATGCTTGTTGCTTTATTATTATTATTCTCTTATGCAGCATGTTATCGAAAAGGTCAAAGTGCAATATGATGGGTTGAAATTTATAGATGTTCGTCTACCATTGCTAGAAACATCGTCATCTCGTAAGTTAAATTATTTCATTAACATTCTTTTCATTTGCACATGTTATCTACCTGGCATCAATTCCCATGCAGATAAGCAATTCATATATGCCATTGTGTCTGTATCAGAGAACGCTATCCAAGCTGTTAACGTGCTCACATCTGAAGAGTTCATTTCTACAATTGGAGGAGGAAGAGCAATGTTAATACAGGTAAGGTCATTTATTGTATAGAATGGTAGCTAGAATGCCAAAATTTAATCTTGACTGATAGGTTTCTACAGACTTGTTTGGTTATTAACAGTATTACATGATAGTTGTCTTATGAACTATTCTCACATATATGATATGACACTGGCAATACAGATCTATTCAGATGGCAGTACTCGCTGTGCTGAATTTATGAAGACTTGGAAAAGGATTGGTACGTGCTTCATTGCTTATGCTGTCTTATTTTGTTCTCTTATTGTCAATATTTATAATTCTGCTACTTACCATTAGTTCATTCCATACTAGATTTCAGGACACATGCAAAATGCACGTGTAAAGAAATGAACAACTAATACAAAATTAAAGCTAGATATGTTGATTTATTAAATGATTGTCTAGAAAGAAAAAATGATATTTAAATCATTTATTATTAGTTATTTAATGAGGACATATCAGTATGAGTTGGGAATTTTAAAGTGTATATTTAATGGATAGTGAATACAATATCATTAAAGTTGAATCAAATGAAATGTCAAAAACCACTATTTTTAAAATTAAAAAATATATTTAAGAAGTGTTAATTTAGTTGATGACGTCAAATTGGATACTAATTGGACGGGGAAGGAGTTGTGTTATAATAGCAAAGATATTTGATTAATATTGGCTTTAATCTGTTCAAATGCAGCTCTTCAGACTGTAGACATATTTCAAATCAAATATAAACTAATGAGCATTGCAGCCATACTGTTCTTTTTATTTTCTTTGGCGATTTGTTTTGACTTATATATTTGATGGATGAATATCCAGCTGCGGTTGGTATGCTACTTGGGAAACAAAGATATAATGCCCCACTTCTAGTGATCGTCACAACCGTAGTAAAGCTACAGGGATCAACCTGGTTTAATGAAACGAGGAAAGCGAGCGAGGCTATGTATGTGATTTATTCAGTGTCAAGAGACACAGAGTTGTCAGTTTGGTGACATTTCAATACTTAAATGAGTGATTTTCACCTTACAAAATCATTCATTTCAACTGTAAGGCAATAATATGATACGTTTAGGGCTTTTTGTGGGGATCAAAGGTGGGATTTTTATGGCTTTGGACTTCCTAATATAGGGTTTAGAGACGAAGAACTGATCTGACAATACGAATTAAATCCTAGAATAATAGATCTAAAGTCACGAAGAACTAATTAACAATAGAATTAATATAGGGTTCTTAGGAAAAATAAAATACCTCTCAATTCTTCGATAATCCCCTCGCTAGGGCCGACCGGCCCCTTATTAGGGGAGGGATTAGTAAATGTCCAATTATCGATTAGCCATCCCCTCCGATGCGGAATTACAAGTTTGGGATCGGGTCCGTGGTGGACCCAAGTCGCCTCCTCCGTTGATAGACCCGAACCGGTGCCCCTCGTGATCTGTGCGGCCCGTCTCCCCAAGCCGCCGCGTCATATCATTACTCCCCCTAAAAGTGCCACATTGTCCTCAAGGTGGAATTCCGAAAATTGATCGCGTATCACTGCGGCTGACTCCCAAGTAGCATCGTAGTCTGGTAGGCCCCTCCATCGAATAAGCACCTCCTGTGTCCCGTCTGTAGCTTGCCAGATCCATGTCAGCGCCTGAGGCTCAAGAAGCACCTCCATGCCATCGGTCAAAGTAGGTGGCAAGGTCGGTGATAGTGTGTGATTCCCAATGACCCTTCTCAACTGCGAGACGTGAAACACTGGGTGAATGGTGGAAGTGGCTGGCAACTGCAGACGATAGGGCACCTTCCCGATCTGAGCTGTCACCTCGAAAGGTCCATAGTAGCGGGCTGCTAGCTTCTCATTGTTCCGACGGGCCAAGGTCTTCTGTCTGTAAGGTTGGAGCTTCAGGTAAACTCGGTCTCCCACCGCAAACTGCTCATCTCTCCGGTGCGCATCTGCTTTGGTCTTCATAATCTGCTGGGCTCGCAACATATGTTTCTTCAACTCCTCCAGATATTTGTCTCTCTCACCCAAATGTTCCTCTACCTGTGACACGGGTGTGGCTCCTCTGCTGTAGTGTATCAAATGGGGGGTCCTGACCATATAAGATCCGAAAAGGGGTGCTTTGTGCTGCCGAGTGGTATGAGGTGTTGTACCAATATTCCGCCCATGCTAACCATCTAGCCCACTGCTTCGGCGCATCTGACGCAAAACACCTCAAGTAGGTTTCCACACTCATATTCACCACTTCTGTCTGTCCATCCGTCTGTGGGTGATAGGGCAGTGCTCCTTCGCAGCTTGGTCCCCTGCACCTTGAGTATCTCCTGCCAGAAACTGCTAATGAACACCTTATCACGGTCTGACACTATGGAGGCTGGAAAACCGTGCAAGCGAACCACCTCCATAAAAGCTGCTGCCACTGTGACTGCGATGTACGGGTGCCTGAGGGGGGGTATGAAATGAGCATATTTGCTGAGCCGATCAACCACCACCAGTATAGAATTGTAGCCCTCTGATCGCGACAACCCATCGATAAAATCCATGCTGATCTCCTCCCAGACTCTCTCCGGTAAGGCCAATGGCTGACACACGTCACACTCCGCTATCCGCTGGACAATGTCTTTCTTCATTCCTGGCCAGTATAGCTCTCTCGCCATCCTCCTGTAAGTCTGCTGTATACCGGAATGCCCTCCGATGGCACTGCCGTGGAACTCCTGAAAAATCATCAGAATATGGGCGGAGCCTCTGGGAATCACCAGTCTGCCGTGATATAGAAGTCTCTGTCCGCTCATGGTGTATCCCAGAAAATCTGCGGACCCCTGCTGCAGTGCCTCCCGTATCTTCGCCAGGTCCTTGTCAGCCTCAATCTCCCTGCTCAACGGCTCCCAGTCTAGAAGGACGGGTGCTGAAATGGTTGCCACCTCTGCGAGCTCCTCGCGACGAGACAAAATGTCTACCGCCTTGTTCTCCAGGCCTGGTCGGTTCTGTATCTCGAAGGTGAAGTGGACCAACTTGGAGAGCCACTTCTGATGCTCCTCGTTAACCATGCGCTGCTCCAGAAGATATTTCAAGCTTCGCTGGTCAGTCCTCACTATGAACTTCCTCCCCAACAAGTAGGGCCGTCATTTCTGTATGTACATGGCAATCGCCATCAACTTCCGCTCATAAACTGACTTCAGCCTCGCCCGTGCTGACAGAGTCTGGCTAAAGAAGGCGATAGGCCTCTGGTCTTGAATCAACACAGTGCCCAACCCATATCCCGACGCGTCGGTGTCTATCACAAAAGGTCGGCTGAAATCTGGAAGTGCTAAAACGGGCACCGTCGTCATTGCCTGCTTCAAGGCCTCAAACGCCTTTGTCGCCTCCTTGCCCCAGTGGAAGCTGTCCTTCTTGAGCTGCTCGGTAAGTGGCCAAGCAATCGAACTGTACCCCTGGACAAACTTCCTGTAGTATCCTGTCAGGCCCAAGAAGCCTCGTAAACCCCGTAAGGTGGTAGGTATCTGCCAGTCCAACATGGCAGCAATCTTGGCCCTATCTGCCGTCACCCCCTCCGCTGACACCACGTGTCCCAAGTATTCCACCTGCAGCTGCACAAACACACACTTCTTCTTATTAGCACCAAGGTTGTAAAAAACGCTAGGCGCTAGGCGTTCGGATTGCTAGCGCCTAGCGCCCAGAGCATTAATCGGGGATTAATCAGGGATTAATCGGCCTAGGCGGATTTGCATTTTTTAATTATTTTATTTATTTATATATAATATATTTATGTTTATATATAAATATACATATATATTATTTAAAATACATCAAATATTTAATACATACTAAATCAAATCCAGTTTACCTACTTTAGAGTATTTGTGTGCAACAAAATAAAATTTAAAAGATACTCTTGTGCAATTAAGCCATTTACCAAAAACGCCCAGACACCGCCCAGGAACCGCCTAGGAACCGTCCAGAGCGCCCAGACACCGCCCAGAACGCTTAGGCGGCCGATTAATCCCAAAAACGCCCAGATTGACCGCCCAGGCCATACTCGGGGCGTTTACTGGCCGCCTAGCGCCTAAGCGCCGCCTAGGCGGCCGCCCAGGCCGATTTTTAGAACACTGATTAGCACACAGCTGCTGCTCCTGTAACTCATGCAGCACTGCTCGCAGGTGCCCCACATGCTCCTCCGCGCTGCGACTGTACACCCGGATGTCGTCAAAAAATACCAGCACAAATCTTCGGAGGTAAGGTCTGAATACCTTATTCATCAGGGCCTGAAACGTCACAGGGGCATTTGTCAGGCCAAAGGGCATGACCAGAAACTCATAGTGCACCTCATGAGTTCTGAAGGCAGTCTTGGGCACGTCAGCCGCCCTCATCCGTATCTGATGGTACCCTGGCTTGAGATCGATCTTTGAAAAGCAAGCTGCCCCGTGGAGCTCATCCAACAGCTCATTAATCACTGGGATGTGGAATTTATCTGCAACCGTCTCCTTATTCAGGGCCTTGTAGCCCACACAGAATCTTCAACTGCCATCCTTCTTTTTAACTAATAAAACCGGGCTGGAGAAATGGCTAGTACTCGGCTGAATCACCCCTGCCTGCAGCATGTCCTCCACCAGCCTTTCTGTCTCGTCCTTCTGTACCTGTGGGTACCTGTAGGGTCGCACACTGATGGGAGACACGTCCTCCCGTAAGACGATGGTGTGCTCGTAATCTCTGTGTGGTGGCAGCCCCTGTGGTGTCTGTAAAACCTCCTCATACTGAACCAGCAGCTGCTCAATCTCCGGTGCTACCACCTGTGTCTGGTCCTCGCTCTGCACTGATGCTGCCACGGCCTGTAGCTCAACCAAGAAACATCCTCCTGCTGTGTGGATTGTTCTGGACATGGCCTTATAGGACACAAAAGAACGACAAAGGCTGGGATCCCCCTGCAATACCACTGTCTTTCCCCCATCATGGTACTCCATCCTCAACATTTTCCAGTTCGTCCTGGTCTCCCCTAGTGTCTGCAGCCACTTCATCCACAGGATGACATCGGTACTCCCTATCTCCAAGGGAAGAAAATCTGTGACAATCTGTACTCCCTGTATCGTCATGATCACCCCGCGGTAGACACTTGTGCTGTGTGTCACCTGTCCAGTGCCCAGCATTACTCCATACCTCCCTGTGCTACTCAGCTGCAGTCCCTGCACTCCCACTAACCCGCTGGAAATGAAGTTGTGGGTGGCCCCACTGTCTACCAACACGATCACCTCCTGACTGCCCACCTGTCCCATCAATTTCATGGTATGGTTCGGTGTGAACTCTACCATGGAATTGAGGGACACCTTCGCAAAGTCTAAGTGCTGGTGCTCTGGCTCCTCCTCATCTTCCCCTGCCTCTAGGATGACAACCTCGTCCTCTCCCTCCTCATCGTCCGCTATCAGTATGTGGAGAGTCCGATCCGCGCATCGGTGTCCTGGAGTGAATTTCTCATCACATCTGAAGCCCAATCCCTTCACTCGCTTCTCCCGTATCTCTGCATCTGTCATCCTTCGCACCTTTCCCCTCTGCTTGGAGCTCATGTCTCCTGTCTTTGTCACCCCCACAAACGGCCGTAGCTCCCTGGCCAGGCGTGGTCCATAAAGTAGGTGCAGTCCTCTGTCTTGTATCAGCAGCCTGTCCCTTGAAACGTGGTACCTCCCCACGTTCCACGGGCTCTCCGCTCCGTCTCCTGATGGTCTTCCACCTTCCTAGCCAATGTCATCATCCCGCGCAGACCCACTGGCTCGAACTGCCTCAGTCCTGATCTCACCGTAGGCTTCAGCCCCTTCATGAAGCAGCTCTTCAATGATTCCTCAGATACTCCCCGAACTCGGTAGCAGAACGACTCAAACTTCCTGATATAATCTCCTACGTTTCCCTCCTGCTTTAGTGAGTAAAGCCTCTCGAACACTCCGCCAGACTGTCCTGCACCAAAACGCTCCATCAAAAGCGATGTAAACTCCTCCCACGTCTGAAATGGCTGCTGCTGATCAGTCCACCGAAACCAGCCTAAAGCCTCACCCTCCAAACAAACACCTATCGCCCGAAGCCACTCCTCTCCTGGGACTGCTGACACCTCAAAGTAACTCTCCACCTGGTACAGCCAGTCATCAGGATCTCCTCCCTCAAAAATGGGCACCTCGAGCTTCCTCAGACGTCTCTCCCCAGCGAATCCACCTCTCTCCTGCTGATGGAATACTCCCCTCTGCTGGTCCCCCTGTCGTCTGTCTGGGAAATATGCCTCGGCTCGATCTCGGACTCCTCCCTCTGCTCCATATCCCTGCCAGTTACCCTGTGGATGTCCATACTCTGTCTGGTGGCCTCCTGGTGCGCCCTGGTATGCTCTCTAATCATCCGTCACTCCCCCGAAGGGTGGGAGCTGGGTCGACGGGCCACCCGTGAACTGGTGGTGCCCTCCAGGCTGTTGATATCCTTCGTCGGGTCCCCAAATGGCTGAAAACCTGGAAATTGTGCCACTCGGACCTCGGGCTGGGCCCCCGGAAGCCCGGATGTGCTCAAAAATGTCTGTTGGATGTCCTGGAAGGCAGGTGGGGCCCCCCGGGGGCCCGCCGGTGCTCGGAAGCCTCCCCGGAGGTCGGGCGAAGCCCCCAGTGGTTCGCCTGGGGCAGCCGGCCCTGATTTGGGGCCGGCAGGCCCCAGGCGTCCCCGCCTGGGTGCGCCGACCCCGCAGGGCGGGGCGGCGGGTGCGACCGCCCCTCCTGGGGGCCTGGCGGCCCTCCCGCGCCCCTCTGGGGGTTCGACGGCCCCCCAGAGGGCCGTGGGGGTGCGGCGGCCAGCCCTCGGCCTACCGGAGGGGCGGAAACCCCCCTCCGGTGAGTCTCTCTTCGTGGCGCGGCGGCGTGGAGTCGTGATAAGCCACACACTCCTTGTCACCTAGATCGAAGCCTCCGTCTTCATCTCGTTCCGGCCCTCCTTCGAAAATCGTCTTTTTACCATTGTTCTTCGCCAAAGGTGGCTCCTTTTTTACTTGGATCCACCTTCGGTGCTGGATGCGCGGACAACATCGCTATCGCCTCCGTTAGTTCCGACAATTTCGCCTCCGTTCTCTCTTGGTTCTTCTTCAACTCTCCATGGATCTCCGCGGCTATCTCGACATCTTCCTTCCTCGTGTCGATGAACCCTTTACTGATTTACGCTTTCATTCGTTCAACCTTCTCTTCCAATGCTTCAACACGCTCCATGGATCGCGTGCTCGCCATGGATCAACCGCTCTGATACCAATTTGATATGTTTAGGGCTTTTTGTGGGGATCAAAGGTGGGATTTTTTATGGCTTTGGACTTCCTAATCTGGGGTTTAGAGACGAAGAACTGATCTGACAATACGAATTAAATCCTAGAATAATAGATCTAAAGTCACGAACAACTAATTAACAATAGAATTAATCTAGGGTTCTTAGGGAAAATAAAATACATCTCAACTCTTCGATAATCCCCTCGCTAGGGCCGGCCGGCCCCCTTATTAGGGGAGGGATTAGTAAATGTCCAATTACCGATTAGCCCTCCCATCCGGATGCGGAATTACAAGTTTGGGACCGGGTCCGTGACGGACCCAAGTCGCCTCCTCCGTTGATAGACCCGAACCGGCGTCCGTCGTGGTCCGTGCGGCCTGTCTCCCCAAGCCGCCGCGTCATATCATAATAATAGTAATATTAATAAAATGCATCTTTTCAAACCAAATTAAGAAGTTTAAAGGAATGAATGAGATGCAATGCCTAGTACCCAACTCTCTTGGTGATATGACCAGTTGCTAAGATTCTAGCATCAGAGGCTATGCAATTTCACGACTCTATTGATGTCTAATTTGTTGTTCAAGCATATCCAAGAGAATTGTGGTCTAAATTTTTGCTCTAGAAGCAAAGAGAGACTTTATAAGTCCATGGCCATAAGAAGCAACGGGAGACTTCGATACAAATGGATGAGAGCATCGATAAATGGAAACTGAAACCTGAAGGGATGGATGGTGAATGGACAATTATCTATCTGAAAAAAATTGAGTGAAATTGCTATCTGGATATGGATTTCTTGCACAACTATACATATTACTCTTATTGCTAGATAAAAAGTGGACCTTTGGAGGCTTTAGAAGTCAAGTGACAAGTTATTGCATGTGGGATAGGTGAGATTATCGGTGAGATGAAGTATCATCTTGTAATCTTGTATTCCATTCACATATTAGATTTCACTATCAGTGCCCATGGATATAGGTCGAGGTTAACCGGTTGAACCATGTATATTTTGGTAATTTTCTTTTTGATCTTGTGTGTGGTTTTTTATTTTCTTATGTGTTCGGTTCTCCCAAGCTCATTGTGTTCAATCCATATTTTAGTTCGCAAGATTGATGATAAAGATTGTGTGACTATCGTAATGTCACGAGATTGAAAAAGAAAAAAAGATGACCATATAGGGTGCTCATGGCGGCACGAGCGGTAACGGTGGTGCGTGATGCGTGGCAGCAGCACGACGACGGTGATGATTGTTGCATGCTCGAGGGATGGTGGGGGTCACCAATACCGGTGTTGGGTCGGTGGCCGCTGCAGTGGAATGCTCGGTGAGCGGTGCAGGGCTGTCGAGCTCTGATGATGTTCAGGTATCGTAAAGGAATTTTGTCAAGCATGTGATGCATGTGTAAGGTCTTTGCCATGGTAGCGGTTACGGTGGTGGTTGATGGATACCGCAGAAAATCATGCGTAGCGAGCGGGATGTGAAGTCGAAGATAGGATATCCATTTTTCACCTTGATGCTAACACCCAAAATCTCTTGGATGCAATACCCTGAATGCGAGACATGATCACACCAAGGATGAACTTACGCCTCACTATAAGTTTCACAGTTCTGTGTCTGAAAGTCAACATGATATAAGCTATCTACAATGTATCAATTTACCGGCTAGAAAATTATTGTTCAGATTGCGGACTCCTAGAAAACCTTATTGATCGGTAAGTCAGGGAATGCACCTGAACAATGCAGTTATGTTGCTTAAGTTCACCAATATGCCGTGCAAGTTTATAATGATCATGAATCTACCCTCTAGAGGAAGGGGGTGAAACGAACACCATTGAAGTGTATGAGTGCACTAGAGTGGTAGTTTATCTCAGGATGCGTTCTTCTAAGGATGCAGTTCTGCAGAATTTGTATTGATTTTTGTCATTACTATCGGTATATTCATTGTGCATTGCATATTGTCTGTTAGCATTTGACTTTCTCTTTTGGACTTGCAGCAAATTTATTGGATGATGTTGCGTACACTGGCATGGTGGAGCTAGGTGATGTTCAGCTTGCATCGCATCTTGCGGAGAGAAAGTCGACCCAGCAACCATTTTTCCGAAATGGTAAAACTGTTATTTTAGTGTCAATAGTTATTGGTATTTGTGCTAACTGTTGAGAGCTCACAAAATATAAGTTCTTGCCTAGAGTTTGTATCATCATATAGTTTGTAGTGATTTACATCATAAACATTTGCCAGTTTGAAACATGTGTGGGTGCATTTTTGTGTATGAGTGCATTGAAGTCCACATTTTAATGCTGTGTCAACATGGAACTTTTACCTGGAAACATAAGAAGCACGAGTTTGCAAAAATGATTATGTAGTAATTCTGCATGTTGTTTATATGCCTTAGCTAATACTGTTTCAGTGGGAATCATATCATTAATGATGACATCATTCAGATTGGGTCGGATCATGAATGAAAATTGGATCAAGCTTGCATCATTAATCATTCGAGAATAGCAAACAAAATGATTATAAATATTTCATACAATAAAAATTTCTGCAAGACTTCATCGTTGCGGTCTGAAATGGCACATCCTTCCTCATAATCTTTACAGAAAGTTTGGGGTTTCTGGGAAATGGTACATCCTTCCTCAGAATAGTTGCGGAAAGTTTGGGGTTTTTGTGTGTTTTGTTTTGTTTTGTTTTTTTTTTTGGGGGGGGGGTTAGAAAACTTCCATTAAAAATGTTAAGAGGCTTTTATGATGTTACATAACTTTAATATCATAACAAACACCTTCCTGGAATTGCAACCATGAGACTTAAGCTTTGGATAATGATATTAGATTAGATAATTGAAGACATTTCCAATCATCAACAAGGAAGAACAGTTGTGTCATCCTGTATATGTTACTGCTCAGCGGAATAGCATGATATGCAAATCATCATTTAAACAAGTATCCGCTAAAGCAAACTACAGACTAAAGAAATAGGCTGTATTAGCATTGAACCGATTTGAACGTATGAACTGAAGTACCAAGTATTGTACACATTGTTTATCGATGAAGTGCCTGAATTAATTGGATCCTAATATCTATTGGATCTAAGTCCCATGATGTGAATTGCAAGAGCTGCTTGTAGATCATAAGAGCCAATCAAATCATGTTCCAGTATTTTATCTGAATTCAAAAAAAAAATCTCGGAGTGTGTGGCTAGAATAGTGAATTGTGAGCGAGATCTTCGGTCCTTGACAACCTTTCTGACATGGATGTGATTGCACTTTTATTGTCCCGTTTCTTTTAATAAACACAGTCTGTTTTACACATCTTTGGGTTAATAGGATGTATTGCAAAGTCATAAAAATAATGGGTAAATACATAAAATGCACTCGAGGTTTCTTTTTGTCCCAAAATGGGTTCCAAACTTTTTTTCAATCATTTTGGGTAATTACAGTTTTGCATACCTGACATTTTAAGGGTGCTCCAAGACATGGGTCGTTATATTATGATCATAAGAATCTTCAAACTGAGACACCAATACATATTGGGCTAGAATTCTGAATGATTAATGATCGACCTTTAACTACCTTGTTTTTGTTTTAGAGAATTACAAAATTAAGAAGCAACCACGATCAAGTACAAAATTAGAATATCAAGTTATGGCTATTGGTGCATGTGAGTTGGTATGGTTGAAATAATTATGGGAAGACCTTGGTTTTTAGCATTCGTAACATTTGATTCTTAAGTATGATAATCAAGCTGCCATCTACATTACATACAATTTAGTCTTTTGTGGGAGAACAAAACGTTAGAGTTTGTTTGCCACTTTGTTTTAGAAAAGGTTTTATATGAAAGTGATTCAACCGACACTTGTCAAGTTGACCACACAAAAGGTATGTCACATAAATCAGCCAACTAATTTATATTCCAAACCTTTGAGTGGTTCTAGGATAATGCATATTTGTACCAAGCTTGAAGCATATGATATAGAAAAGGAAAAAAATAGCTTCCAGTGTAGATATAGGAAATATGAATTATATTCTTCTAGTTTTAGAATTAGAGTCAACTAGGAGTCAAATTTGAATTGTAATGCTAATTACAATCAACTTCTATTTTTGGCTATATAATCAAATACCAATACCGTGGTTTGGGGTGGGCCGTTGTTTCAGTTGTTTACAACGATAAATTCTCATTAAAACCACATTAGCAATTTTTAAGTTAAATAGCTGGAATCAATTAGTCTAAGGATCAGGATGTTGAGTCAGTTAATAAAATTAATGATTATTACTTTTAACATACTTTGTTCACTCAAAATTGTATTGTACTATGTTGTAGACTACTATACAAAGTAGCCAAAATTGGATGGATAAATGTTGGTGCAATTTTAAAGCCTCATCTACTGCTCCTAAGTGGATTGGAAACATATCCCATCTACAGGTCCTTGGATGGGAAACATACCCCCAATTTTAATATTATCGATTTTACTGCTGGCTCACACCGGTTTCACTAGACATAAAAGCATTCTACCATTTTTGATGAACCGTTGTTCATGGGTTGCTAATTGTAGGTCTATGGATGTAGAAAAATGGAATTCATCAAATCGCCATGTCAATAGATGTTCCCCATCAAAATAGGGTTAATTATAAACCAGAACTCTGTGAGATGTAGAAGAAGAAAAATTCCAAGTGGTTGTGGCATAATTGCTTTGGGGTTGTTCCTCAATTCTTATTCCAAGCAAAATATACTATGCAAGTGCTTGCCATGAGTTAGAGAACTATGTTGACACGAATTCGAATGCCTACCTTACTGGTCATGCATTTTAAGATAATAAAAGCAAGAATCAACTCTTCAAATTTCTCATAGACCAAGAAATATTATAGAAAAAGGGAAGGATGATATGCTTACGAGAAAGGAAAAGATATATTGATATGCCATAGGGAATTGATCCAATTCCAATGCACAGTGTGCTACCAAAGAGCAAAATGGAGTACTGTATTCATCGGAGATGATTATTTTGATTATGTGTTTACATTTTGTTAGGGCTCAAATTAGTAGTGTGTACTAGATGTGCTGGTTACACGATTGAAAATGTCATGTCACACTTCTCAGGGTGTGGCGGGTTGTTTTTCATATGTGATGCAGGTCCTACTAGTTACCAGTGAAAATAATATAGGCCAGAGCATAGATATACCAAAATACTCATAGAATTTCTCATTGAATAATACAAAAAAATAATACAAAAAATACGTGTTTAATACGGTACTTTACATGAAATAAACGCTCACAATGTCGTACTTAAAAGTTTGCATTCTTCCCAGCAAAGTCCGAATCCTTAAATGCCAGGACCACCTCGTATACCTGAGTGGCACCTATCGGTGCCACGAAACCCAGAGCTGCTTGCTAGTAATCAGTAGTAAATCACAGTAATTCTTGAATTTGGGAGATAAACAATTTGTACGAGCATAATTTAAAACTAAATAATAAGCAGGAACTGGAAACAAGTAAAACATGCATGCAAGATAGTTTGCAGTTTAAAAAGTACATGATCTTGGTTATATTAGTTAATGTCAATCCTAGGTTGTGAATCATATTGGAGAGCACCGTAAACAATCAGGAGTCTACCTTGAACTACGGGGGCGCTCAACCGGACCGAGCCCAAAAATAACAATAGGAAGGGGCTCTGGGACCAGAACTGAGACATGATAGACTCAAAAATTAAGTTCAGTAATACTAGTAGGGGTCAATTAAATTCATGATGAGATCCGGCCGGAACACTAGATGCGGTCATGTAATTAGAAACATGGCTTCAGTCGCTCATGCACTCTCTAATACGATTACCCCAAAACATAATGAGTTTGTAGTGCCAAGTGTATGTCAAGCCTACATCTATCAGTGTCTTAGTGATATAGTACACGTGTAGTTCCACGTTGTCACGCCCCGCAACCCGGTGTCACGATTATTTTTAGCAAGAAGTGACAGGTCCTGTAGTTGACCAGTGAAAACAATCTAGGCTACGAACAGAGATGCACCAAAATGCTTATGAAAATTCAATTAATATATGCAAATTTACAAAGTCGGTTATATCATACTACATACTATCCAAAATACCAAAAGAAAGATTTATCAAGGTTACATACAACATCAAGATCAGAAGGCTGTGGTCACCACATCAAAGTCCATGTCCTCAAATGTAGGGACCTCCTCTGGCTCTGTCTCAACACCTGACGGTGCAATAAAAACGAAGAGCCGCCATCAATCAGCGGTAATGACAGTAATTCTAGAACTGAGGATTTAAACAGTTATACGAGCATAATGAAAATTAACAAGTATAAACAAGTAAAACATGCATGCGACAAACTTAGAGTTTAAGGGGTTGTACAATCATAGTTCTAGCCGTTATACCAATTCTAGGTTGTGAATCATATTGGAGAGTACAATAAGCAACATGAGTCCACATTGAACCATGTGGGTGCTCATCCAGGCTTGAGCCCAAAAGTAACAACAGGAAGTGGCTGCCTCTTTCTGACAATACAGAGGGGTCAACAGATGCATAATGAGACCTGGCCAGAAGACATGATGCAGTCATATAAACAGAAGCTTGATTCCAATCACTTTTGCACTCTCACTAATATGATTTAACCCAAAACTTAGTGAGTCTGAAATATCAAGTGTTTGTCTAGTGTACATTGACTACATTCCTCAGTGTCTCAGTGATATATCACAAGTGTTGTTCTAAGTTGATTGTAATTACTTGATTAAGTTGGTTGTATTTACTTGATTACACATGAATCATGAACAAGGTTTTTAAGTAGGTTCAGGGCCACATCGAAAACTAACTAATAAGTTGGTGTGCTATGTGATTAAATCCAGTCATGTTTTCATGATTTTAACAGTTCACATGATATTTCAACATGATATTTTGACAAGATATTCCGACAAGAGCCAGAACACCATACCATCAAATAGTCGCAAACAACATCAATAGGGAAACATGACAGCCCATGGAAGTCACGGCCAGGGCAAATGGACTCACATTTGAGCCACGACAGAGGCTAGGCCCCTTATGTAGGCACAACAAGGGTCAATCCCCAAAACAGGGGTTGCGACCGAGGGAGAAAACCACAAGGCAAGTTATGAAGATGGCTGGGTACCCAAGAGTGCTCATGGCAGGAGTAAAAGACACCCACGACGAGTCACGACAATGGTGTAAACTCAAGAAAAATCCAAATCACCCACGGGACAGCCACGTCGGTGTCGAGGGACCGCAGCGGGGGTCGCTGCCAAGCCTCGAGAATAATCACAAGAATTAAGAAATTTAAAACCAGGTTTAAGCATTTAAGGGATTTACTGAACGCCAGTGACCTTATGACGCCTCGCTGTTGAGCGACTGCAGTTGCTAGGGCAGAGAGAAAACCAAACACGAAACTCGAACTTAAAGCAAGAGAGAAAATCGGAAAAAAATTTGAGAAATTTTTTCTGACAATCAAAACCCTAAAATCATGGAAGTATTTATAGGGGGAGAGAGAGAGAGCCTGTAGAGCTCGCAAAAGGACAGAGAGGACGTGAAATTGCCACTAATGAGGGGGTGGCCGTGAGAGAGGAAATTGGCATCGGAGCACTCAAGTGGGGGAAGATGTGACAGTGGCGGTGCGATTTCTTGGTGAGATCCCACGATCTTAGGGTATCGTCGAGCGTGGGGTCTGCGACAGCTGTCGGGTGAGGTGTAGAGAGGGGCTCGGGTCGCTGCTGTCGGGGTTTCTTCTCAACGAAGGAGGGAAAGAGAGGGAAGGGGAGTGGTTGATGGTTTCGCCTTAAAAGAGAGATAGATTCGGTGGGGGGTCACATGGGGAGCGTGTGAGGGGACATAAGTCGGGAGGAGTTATCGTGTGGGCCAGGGAGTTGGTCTGAGGGCTTGGGCCTTGGGGAAAAACAAAAGAAAGAGAAAAAGGAAGGAAGAGATTGGTGCTGGGCTTGGGCTGGGCTCGCAGGGAAAAGAAAGAAAGAAATAATGATAGGAATATATATATATATATATATATATATATAATATCCTAAAAATTAGAATTATACAACAAGAGAATTTTAAGGCCATTACATAAGTTGGTAGTATTCATTTTATTAAAAATGTATTATGAAATAATGTTTTCAAACAAGGTTAATGTTTGCATCAAAACTAGCTAATATGCTTGTTGTGCTGTGTGAGTAAAATCCAGTCATGTATCATGATTTTAGTAGTGCACAGAAGTTTTACCAACATGCACAGTATTAAGAATATGCCACTTATAATATGACATAATAACTTGTCATATACAAGAATAATAACAGGGTGTTCTAAGATCATATTTTCATCATAACATATCCAAACATATTAATCTTTTGATGTCTAGAAAGAGCATGCAACATGTGATATAACAATCTGAACATGGAGAACATGTAGCAATTTGAAATAACAGCCTAAGCATGTAGTAAGTGATGTAACTGTCTAAACCTGAATAGCATGCTGCAATTGGTATAACAGTCTAACCCGAATAGTTTGTAGCGAATGATATAACAATGGGAAACATGTGGGAATAATAATGGGGGATGGACAACTGTGATGATGTCAGATTTCTCATCATTGATCATTCTAAGGGTCATATTTATCTATTCTTGCTTTTAATGTCACCAGCAAACATGATCATCATAAATGATTCTTCAGGACTTTATAAGCATGAATTTAAGCCGATGGTAATCTAATATCCAGCCATCTCCATTGTAGGGTAAAAGCCCAAGCCAACACCGACGAGCAAAGTCTAAGAGTCCAGTAAGTAAGAAGGGCAAAAAACCAAGATCAACTTCAACCACCAACATTAACTTAGTGCTAACGCCAAACCATCTCCGAACATCCACATCCATACGACCAAGCCAAACAACAGAACCCCCAACATCAAGGGCCAACCACCAAGCCAGTAGTAACAAACGACATCATTTACAACACTAAATCCAGCCAACCAATACCAAAGCTAACATCAATAGAAGAAAGAGGCGAAGGGCAGAGCCCAAGGGGACACGGGGGAAAGCCCCAGAGCAAGTCATGGCGCAGATGGCTGGGAGCCCAACAGAGCTCATGAGTAGAACCCCATGGAACAGTCACGGTTAAGGGCATGTAGCGCATAGGATCTCACGACGGGGGTAGAAACCAGAAGTAAAACCAAAACAACCCACGAAACGGTCATGGCGGCAGCGAGGGGCGGTAACAAGGGTCGCCGCCAAGCCTCAAGAACACCTAAGCCTTGATCAGAAACATCATCGTAGGCAAAAACAGGAAATTTAAAACCAAATTGAAGAATTAAAGTAATTTACCAAACACTGATGATCGTCGGAATAATCCAAGAAGAAAACCCAGCTTCAGAGAATCTGAACTCAAATCAAGAGGAAGACCCAAAATCCTTTGAGAAAATAATATTTTAAAAAAAATCTTAAAACCCCTAGAAGTATAGGGGAATTTATAAAGGGATAGAGATGGCATGTGGAGCTTGCGAAAGGTGTAGGAGGGGCGGTGGATTTGCAGTGCTGCCGGTGGCTGGGGTGACACATTGAGAGAAGGGCGTCGCTTTGACCACATGGGAGAGGGAGAAAAGAGGGCAACAACGTGGCAGTCGAGTGAGGTGGAGAGAAAATGCGGTGGGGCGATACATGACTGGGATTATGGTTTCACCGTGCGAAGGCTCGATAGAGAGAGGCGGTGGATGGGCCTTCGAGAATTTTCGTCAAGAGAAGAGAGATATCAGTGAGTGGGGATGTGATTAACTGAAGTTGGATGGGCTTTCAGTGTTGGGCCAGGTTTATTTTGGGGAGAAAATAAAAGAAAAGAAAGAGAAATATAAGGGTAAATGGGCCGGTCTTTTGGGCCATTACATCATACCATCCGTCAAAAATTCTGTCATCGAAATTTCTAAGAAAACGAAGATGTATCAACTAGGTGGGGGTAACACTATCGCTTCTCGTCTTCTCTTTTCCAGGTGGACTCACATGGCGAGTGACGATGCCACATTACCTCCA
Organism: Scilla litardierei; assembly: GCA_030789695.1. Classification (NCBI taxonomy): domain Eukaryota; kingdom Viridiplantae; phylum Streptophyta; class Magnoliopsida; order Asparagales; family Asparagaceae; genus Scilla; species Scilla litardierei. The sequence continues at coordinate 57,704 of JAULAV010008097.1, read as the reverse complement.
CTGGATTGACGATGTTACCCCGTAGGGCCTTTTGCTGATGGCAGGCCCTGCCCTGCCCTAGGGCAAACGGGGCAGCCGCCCAGGGCCCCAAGGCCCGAGGGGCCCAATTGACCAATTGTTTTTAATTTTTGCAACTTTTCAATGAAATTTTCATTGATTACTCTTCCCGTTGCGCGTTGGGACTTGGGGCCCGCACAGGCTGCACAGTAACCTAATCGACGCCTTCATACTGCATGCAGCACCATCGCCAACTCAGAGCCCTTAGCAGCCCTCGTTTGCCTCCTTGGCTCCTCCCTCACTCTCGTTCAGTCCTCTCTCTAGACTCTAGTCTCATCTTTTTCTTTCCTCTCTGTCTCTCACCTTTCAGACTCCAAATTCCTTAAAGACTACCACCTAACAAGCTCAATATTCTAGATTTGGGTTCGTGATATTCTCTAAAATTCCATGCAAACAAAGAAGTCTGTCTGTCATGTTGATGCTGTGATGCAACAACAACAAAAGCTACAAGCCTACAAGAAGTGAGGGTGATGGCTTGAATCTATCTCCATAGGTCTTGTATTGCCAGCCGATTACAATCAGCGCAAGTCGAAGCTTTCTCCTCTGGGCCTGCTGGTTATCTATATGCTTGCCGATTCGTATATGCGGATGAGCTTGTGAATTTGGTGATAGGATTTGTTGTATTGGGGGTGGTTCTATATTCACTTTGGATGATTCGAGTTTGGTTCAAGCATACGAGCAGTTTCTGGGACAATTTGAGTCCTTCATTTGCGTTCTTTTCCTTTTTTTGTTCTTTTTAATTTTTGCAAAATTTCTGATTGTTTCAGTTGATTCCGAGAAATGGCTTCTTTCCCATTTTAGCAAAAAAAATCATTTGATGCATGATGCTTTTTGGTTGATAATTTCATTACATATTGAGTTTTACGAAGTAATGAGTGTAGAAATTATTAATTAGCTGTTATCAAATGGGGTTTTGAGATTATTCCATGGTATATGGTGGGCTCGTTGTGTTTAGTTACTGATAGATAAAGTAAAAGTTGGATGTTTTTTGCACAAACAAAACAGCATGTTTCCTTTCCTTTTTGTTTCGTTCCTTAAAAGACGAAGGAATAAAAAAATTCATTTCTGTATCTGGTTCTTCGAAAATTGTTTTGTTAATTGTCTATTAACTAATCCTTTCCCACAGTAAATTGTTATCTTGAAAATGTTAACATATTTAGGTGGGATATCTGATGTTTGCATTGTAGATACTACTGAAAACATGCTTCTCTATACGGCACTGGTAATATCATTGTTATGAAGAAATTGGTTATTGCACTTACCGATTCTCTATACGACATTGGTTTTATGTCCTCCCTATTTTGGACCATCTTTTAGCATATTAATAAAAATAAATTTCAGGCGTAGGGATGAGCCTCCTAGCATTGCACTTGGCTAGGTTCCAAACCCCAAAAAAATTTAGTATTTCAATTTTAAAAAAATTATATTTAAGGGGCCCAAATTTTTAAATCGCCCTGGGCCCCAATATCTTCAGGACCGGCCCTGGCTGATGGTAGATAATACTTACTGGTTGATGCTCATAAGTCATGTCAGGTCGTAGAATGAGCAACCATATGTGTTGGATCTTCCACATACTTGCACAACTGAGATACATGGAATATATTATGCACTCCTTCTAAAGATGTATGTAGTACAAGTCTATACGTCACTTCTACCACTCGATCCAATATATCAAAAGGCCCTATGTAACGTGGGCCGAGCTTTCCTCTCTGTCCAAACTAGATCATTCCTCTCTTGAGAGTGATCTTCAAGAAGATATGATCACTAGGCTGGAACTCTAAGTATCTACGCTTACCATCTGCCCAGTGCTTGTACCGGTCCTGTGCCAACTGAAGCTTTTCTTTGATAGTGCGTACTACATCCACAACTTCCATAATCATCTCTGGTCCAATTAGATCCTGATCATCTATATCATCCAACTCAGGAACGAACGACACTTTCTCTTGTACATCACTGCAAAGGGTGTCATTCCAATACTGGCTTACTGTTGTTATATGCAAACTCTATTAGGTGAAGGTGATCTTCCCACGAACCTTTGAAGTCTAACATACAACAATACAACATATCGTCCAATATCTGAATAGTGCACTTTGACTGACCTTTCGAGGGTGATAAGCCGTACTGAAGCTTAAGTGGGTGCCCAAATTCTCCTGCAGACTCTTCCAGAAATGAGATGTAAATCGAGTGCCCCTGTCTGCAACAATGCTCACAGGAACATCGTGTAGCTGACAATCTCCTCCATGTATTTCTTGGCAAGCACTTCTGTCGACTGACATACTCTTAAAGGGATAAAATGCGCTGATTCGGTCAACATATCAACGATCACCCATACAACGTCATTGTGTTTCACACTTTTAGGTAACCCAGTCACAAAATTCATCGTAATGTGCCACTATTTCCACTCTGGAATGAGTAAAGGTTGTAACAATGTGGCAACACGGTGATGTTCTGCCTTCACTTGCTGGCATAACATGCACTTTGCCATGCTTTTCTTCATGCCATGCCACCAATAATGCTATCTCAAGTTCTTGTACATTTTGGTCCTTCCTGGATGAATAGAATAGGGTGAACTGTGAACTTCCTTCAACAGCTCTTCTCTAACATCTCCAGACGGCACACAAATCTTGTTGCCATATCGCAAGGATCCGTCCTTGTGAATCTTAAATTCTGGCCTTTGTCTTGCCATCACCAAGCTTCTGATCCTCTATAGCTTCTCATCTCCTGCATGAGCGGTCTTGATTCTTCCACTAGGGTTGACCGAATTTGCATATTCATCAACGAGACAGTTACTCCAAGCAAGATGACATCTATCTACATCTCTCCGATCTCTTGCTGCAACCTCAACTGAGTCGTGAGTGTCATCACTACTAAGAGACAACTCAGTGCATTTGAGATAACATTGACATTCTCAGGATGATGCTGAAGGTCAATATCGTTATCCGTCACATGCTCAATCCATCGATGATGTCGCATGTTGGGCTCCTTCTGAGTGAATAGATACTTCAAACTTTTATGATCTGTACATACCTTCATATACTCACCCAATAAGAAATGTCTCCAAAACTTCAGTGCAAAAATTATTGCTGTGGACTCCAAATCATGAGTGTGATAGTTCTTCTCATGGTTCTTCAGCTGCCTGGATGTGTATAGCACGACTCGACCGTGTTGCCGTAACACACACCCAAGTTCTCTGCCAGGCGCATCACAAAATACTTCGAATCCTCCCATGCAGTCTGGAATAAGCAAAGTTGGCGCCAAGGTCACTCTACTTTTTAACTCTTAGAAAGCATCATCACATGCCTTATATTACACAAATACCACATCTTTACCGTCAATCATGTCATAGGCTCTGTGATCTTTGAGAAATCTTGGATAAACCTTCTGTAATATTCAGCTAGTCCCAAGAAGATTCGAATCTCTGTCACTGGTTAAGGAATATGCCAGTTCTGAGTAGCTGCCACCTTCTCAGGATCCATAGAAATTCCTTTTTCAGACAACACGTTGTCTAGAAAAGCCACTTTGCTCAACCAAATTTCACACTTGCTGAATTTGGTAAATAGCTGGTGTCGCCTCAAAGTCTTTAGGACCTTCCTCAAATGTTCAGCATGCTCCCGAGCATCCTTGGGATATACGAGAATGTCGTCGATATAAACCACTGCGAACTTGTCCAGATATTCATATAACATCTGGTTTATGAGGCTCATGAATACCGTCAACGCATTGGTCTTGCCAAACGGCATTACCAATTATTAGTAGTACCAAAACTTGAATGCAGTTTTAGGAACATCCTCCTCCCTCAGCTGGTACCCGGTCCTCAAATCCAATTTCGAGTAGACACTCAATCCCCTGAGCTGGTTGAAATGTCATCTATATAAGTAAGAGGATACTTGTTCTTCATCATCACTTTTTTCTTCTTCATCACTTTCTTCAGGTCCTTGTAATCAATGCACATGCGACATGATACATTCTTTTTTACACCAACAATATAGGAGCATCCCATGAGGATACACATGTCATATCCATCCCTTCTGCAATAGATCGTCCAACTGAGCCCGAACTTCTTTTAGCTCAGGTGGTACCAAACGATAAGGGGCTTTAGATATCAGTTGGGTGCCTGGCATTAATTCAACCGAAAACTCAAGGACACGTTCCGGGTGTAATCCTGTAAGATCGTATAGGAATACATCCATGAATTCTCGCACCACCTCTGCTTTCTCTGATTCATCATCCATAGTAGTTACCATTGCCTTTGTGGGTTTGGATCTGAATTGTATTGATCATTCGGATCTGCTTCCACCGATAAACTCGAATTTCAGATGAGTGCACATTTCAAACACTACCCTCCTTTGACGACAATCAATAGTGGCATGGAATATCCCCAACTAATCCATCCCAAGCACAGCATCAAAGCTCGACATTTCAATCACCATGAAGTCCGCAAACCGCTCTCGTCTATAAATCAATACATGGTATCGAGGATACCCACTAATTGTCAACATGTCATTGTCAGTGTTGACACCCCAATCCCAAAGTTGGTTAAGAGATAGACAAACTGAAAGCAACAATGAGAACTCAAGGATAGAAGTTATGATGATGAAGCCGTTACAAGCTGAAAAGAATGTGATGGCGATGAAGTGAATAAATGGTTCAGTTCATGAAAGATTCCACTGATACATCCAAAGGATTCATAGTTGAGGGTTGAAGAGTTTAAGGAAGAAGAAGAAAAAGCCTTTGCCTGTACGTCCCATACATGTGAAAGCTCGAGACATTCTGTATTCATAAGATCAATATGAGTATATTATACAGTGCATCCAACTCTTCATCTACAGTTCACGAGGTGGTTAGTGCGGACCTGCTTGGGTCACCACAAAACCTACCATGTCCAACCTTCCAGGACGTGGTTGTTTTTTTACATGTGATGCGGGTCCTGCTAGTTACTAGTGAAAACAATATATGTCACAAACAGAGATACCACAATACTAATACAGAGTTTCTCATTGAATAATACAGGAAAATACAAGTTTGATACGGTACCTACATGAAATAAATGCTTACAACCTCATACTCACAAGTCTGCGTTCTCCCCAGCAAAGTCCGAATCCTTATATGTCGGGATCACCTCGTATACCTAAGTGGCACTTAACAATGTCACAAAATGCAGAGCCGCCAGCAGTCAGTGGTACATGACAGTAATTCTAGAAGTTGGGAGATAAACTGTTTGTATGAGCATAATTTAAAACTAAATAATAAGCAAGAACTGGAAACAAGTAAAACATGCATGTAAGACCGTTTGCAATTTAAAGTACATGATCTTGGTTATAATAGTTATACCAATCCTTGGTTGTGAATCATATTAGAGAGTATAGTAAGCAACCAGGACTCCACATTGTATCACATGGATGCTCACCCGGGCCGAGCCCAAAAATAACAATAGGAAGGGGCTTTGAGTCTAGAATAGAGACAGAGGGACTCAAAAGTTAAGTCTGGCAATACTAGTAGGGGTCCATCAGATTCATGATGAGATCCGGTCGGAACACTTGATGCAGTCATATAATCAAAAGCATCGCTATAGTCGCTCCCGCACTTTCTACAATATGATTACACCAAACCCTAGTGAGCCTGTAGTACCAAGTGCATGTCAAGCATACATCTCTCAATGTCTCAGTGATATAGTACAAGTGTAGTTCTAAGTTGGTAGTTTCACTTGGTTAAACATGATTATGAAATAAGGTTTCCAAACAAGGTTAGTTGTCACATCAAAATTAGCTAATATGATTTTTGTGCTATGTGAGTAAAATCGAGTCATGTATCATGATTTTAATAGTGCACATGAGTTTATGCCAACATGTCCAATATCAATAATATGCCAATTATAAGGTGACATAATAACTTGTCATATATATGAATAATAACAGGGTGTTTTCATTATAGCATGTCAGACATATTACTATTTTGATCACATGAGATAGCATGCAACATGTGATATAACAATTTGAACATGGAGAACATGTAGCAATTTAGCCTAAGCATGTAGCAAGTGATGTAACAGTCTAAACCTGAATAGCATGCATCAATTGGTATAACAGTCTAACCTAAATAGTTTGTAGAGAATGATATAGTAATCGGAAACATGGATGAATAACAATGGGAATGGACATATGTGATGATCTCAGAAAGTTCTTATCATCGATCATTTCTAAAGGTCATATCCATCTATTCATGCTTTTAATGTCACCAACAAACATAATCATCATATATGATTCTTCATGATTCTATAAGCATGAATCTAAGTCGAGGGTAATCTAATATCCAACCTAACACTAACCCTAATCCTAACCCTAAGAGTCCATTAAGTAAGAAGGGAAAAAAACCCAAGGTCAACTTCAACCACCAACACAAACTTACGGCTAACGCCAAACCATCACCAAACATCTACATCCTCACAACCAAGCCAAACAACAGAACCCCCAACACCCAGTGCCAACCAATAACCAAACGACACCATCCACAACACTAAATCCAGCCAACCAATACCATAACCAACATCAATAGAAGAAAGATATAAGAGGGTAGATTCAAAGGGGTCACGGAGAAAACCTCAGAGCAAGTCATGACAGAGGTCTAGAAACCCAACAGAGCTAACGGCAGGGAGTAGAACCCCATGGAACAGTCACAGTTAAGGGCAAGTAGCCCATAGGAGCTCACGACATTTGGTAGAACCCCAAAGTAAAACCAAAATAACCTACAAAACAGCCACGACGGCGGCGAAGGGCGACATCGAGGGTTGCCACCAAGCCCTAAGAACACCCGAGCCTTGCTTAGAAACATCATCGCAGGCAAAAACAGGAAATTTAAGATCAAATTCAAGAATTAAAACGATTTATCAAACACTGATGATCGTTGGAAGAATCCAAGAAGAAAACCCAGCTTCAGAGTAAAATCCAAACTCAAATCAAGAGAAAAACCCAAAATCCGTTGAGAAAATAATAATTTTTTAAATCCCCAAAACCCTAGAAGCATATGGGAATTTATAGAGGGGGAAAGATGGCTGTGGAGCTTGCTAGATGTGCAGAGTGACGATGGATTTGTGGTGTTGTTGGTGGCTGGGGTGACGCGTCGAGAGAAGGGCACCGCTTTGACCACATGGGAGATGAAAAAGAGGACATCAATGTGGCAGTCGGGTGAGGCGGAGAGAAAAGGCGGTGGGGCTATGCGTGGCTGGGATTAAGGTTTTGCCGTGCGAAGACTCGAGAGAGAGAGGCGGTGGAGGGGCCGCCGAGAATTTTCGTCGAGAGGAGAGAGATCGGTGAGCGGGGATGGGATTAAAAGAAGTCGGATGGGCTTTTGTTGTTTGGCCAGGTTTATTTGGGGTAGAAAATGAAAGAAAAGAAACAGAAATAAAAGGGTAAATGTGCCGGGCTTGTGGGCCATTACAAAAAACCAATAACCCAAAAGAGGAAAAGCCTAATATTGTCTTGGGTCTAATCTTTCTTTCACCCATATGTCCAATAACATTCCTACTCTCTATGAGACTAATTCCACGCCTGTGTTTATTTAACCAAACTTGTCAATTCACTAACACCTAGCTACTTTTCTGCATTCAATTGGATGTGAAGGCCATGAGGTACATTACACCTAGCTACTTTTCTCACGGGTCATAAGTTAAACCACGTACAAGTCTATGTGTCTTTCACTTCCTATCATGAGTGAATAAGACAAACAAAACCATTAAGTTTTCTTTCACATGTAGTTCGACAGACACGTCAGCCAACTTCAACGGAGACATGCCAAGTGTGTCACTGCTCACTAAATATAATTGAAGGTCCAAACTGGTTACTCTGATGGTATTTGTAAGGATCATAGATAACGCCCAATTATGTTTAATTAGATTGGAAACCAATTTGACTAAAGAAGGGAAACCCCTAATAGAGTCTTGGGGCCAACCTTAACGATATACACAATAACTCCACAACTTGGTGGACTGATATCAAGACTTGTCCTATTTTCCATAAATGTTGATTCACCAAATCTAGGCTACCTTCCTGCATTCGAGTAGTTGCACGGTATATGTTATTATCAAGGAGTGAGAACTTGGCTTCGGTTTCAGCGGTTGGAAAATTTTTATGTTTCAAATAGTTTCGCCAATTTCATAAGTTTCACTATAAGTTTTGACTTCGAATTTATATGTATTGATGCATATATTTCTATAACAATGCATTTATAGTATATTTATTTTAGAATTTTAAGGAATTTTTTAAAATTTTATAAAATAATTTTTAGAATTTCAATGAATTTTTAGAATTTTGAAATTTTAATTAATAATTTTATGTATATGGTTCAAATGTGTTCATGTATGTAAACTCAAACCCATATTTTATTGAAAGGAACAAAATGTCTGCTGAAACTGAGTTTTAACCGTAGCCTCCTATCGTTCCCCTTTGAAACTGAAACGAAACGGTAGAAACCAAGTGGTTTAGGAAGAAATCTCATTCATTAGTTCGTATGCTATGTAATTTATGCAGGGGACATATAATTGTGGCCTAAATTATAAAAATTTATCTCTACAGAGGTTTCATAAACTTATTATTTGATGATTTGAACTATATTAGACGTTTTAGATTAGCATGCAACTCAGATTGTTATCCAGGAAACTAAAACAAACAAATAAAAAAGAACAGAAAAGAATTTGCCGGTTTACAAAAAGATGCCAAATTTGATGTGGAAGTCTTAACTTTTTCCTCGATGATTTGTGCAGGTCTCCCTGCCCTTGTTGCATTTCCTCCTAATTGTAGAACCCTTAAGTGCTATGTGAGGTTAGTCAATTTTTTCCTTTAAGTTAACTAGGTTTCATAAGTTGTATTGTTCATTAGAATATTTGTAGAAACATGTCAGAAATCAGTTATCGTGTTTGTGCCAAATTTGTTGTCAGGTACCGCATACTTTGTTAAATGTCTGGTTTGTTGTTATTTCTTTTGTTTCACCCAAGGCTCATTCTTAGGTATCAAGGAGATCACACAGTGGATGCAATTGTTGATTGGATGGCCACAGACATACTTGATTTACCTCGCATACTATACTACACAAAAGAAACTTTGGTAACCATCACATTTTTGCTTTATTATCTGTTAATATTGACAGTCACATAAAATTATGTGATGAAGCATTACTCTTTGAAAGGCTTTAAATCATACCTGCAGTTAATTTTTGTCCTAGATTTACCAAACTATGTATTGTGCTTCTACTAACTTAGTGTTATATATATATATATAGTGATCTTCGGTTGCGAAAAATCCCGTGCAAAAGCCCGTGCGAAAACTTTTTTTTATTTTTTTGAAAATTTTTTTTTCAAAATTTTTTTTTTGATGTTTAATCCATACAATTATATACCCCAGGGAAAATAATGGGTGAACCCGTTGGGCATTAGAGCACCCATCCACCCGTTACAAATTTAACAGTCTCAAAACGTGCGAATTTGATGAAATGGCTTGATCGAAGGCCAAATGACATTATTTCTCAACCATTATTTTTTGAGGGGGTATAACAACATATAATGAGGGTGGAAAAAAAAATTTCTAAAAAAAGATAAAAACATTTTCGCACGGTGCGAAATGTTCTCATTTGAAAATTTTCATATATATATATATATATACATACACATATATATATAGGTAAATCTTCATGTGAGAACATTTCGCACGGTGCGAAAATGTTTTTATCTTTTTTTTGAAATTTTTTTTTTCAAAAATTCTTTTTTCCACCCTCATTATATGTTGTTATACCCCCTCAAAAAATAATGGTTGAGAAATAATGTCATTTGGCCTTCGATCAAGGCATTTCATCAAATTCGCACGTTTTGAGACCGTTAAATTTGTAACGGGTGGATGGGTGCTCTAATGCCCAACGGGTTCACCCATTATTTTCCCTGGGGAATATAATTGTATGGATTAAACATCAAAAAAAGAATTTTTGAAAAAAAAAATTTCAAAAAAATAAAAAAAATGTTTTCGCACGGCATTTCGCACCACTTTTCACAAACAAGCCCTAGAATCTATCAAAGTGGTATCAGAGCGGTCGATCTATGGCGAATACGAGGTCGAAAGATAAAATCGAAGCTTTGCAAGAGAAGTTGGCAAAGATTGAAGGCGAGATGTATGAAGCGATCAAGAAGAGCGCCGACGAGCAAAGGAGCGATTTTGATCGGAAGTTTACACTACGCATGGAGACCATGAACCACAGGTTTGATGATTTGACGAAGAAGGATCCCAACAAGCCGAAACCCTAGATTTGGAGAAAAATGCGAGGGTTTTAGAGAAGGGAAGGAGAAGATGGATCCGTATCGCGAAGGGCTTCTTTCGGATGCAGATATAGTGACGTATGATGAAGATTTCGACTTTCACGGAGGCGAAGGGACACGACAAGAGTTTCACGACATCCGAAAAGGCGAAGAAGGCTTCGAAAAAGTGCGACAAAACTCTTGTGGAGACCGGGGGACCCCGGCGAGCCGCCAGGTCACTGCTGCACCCTGGCGGTTTGCCAGGGGCCGCACGATGCCCTGGTGGCTTGCCAGGGCACCGCCTAGCCTTGGTGAGCCCGTAGGGCCCACAGGGCCCTCTGGCGAACCGCCAGGGCCCCGCGGTCACCCTGGCGGCCCGCCCAGGCCCTCGGCAATAGGATATGGGCCGTCGGCCCCATCTTGAGACTCCGGTGGCCCATCGAGGTGGATTTGGACAGCGTGGGGGGCTCGGCGAGGGTTTTGGTGGTCCTTGAGAGGATTGGGGAGCTGATTTCTACGATGGAGGACCTCAGGAGCGTGAGGCCGCCTTGAAAGGCTATGATGGATACTTGGAAGATGGTCGCGGGTCCTACAGAGAAAGCGGTGGAGTTGAATGGGGAGGAGCATGGAACATGAGAGACTGAGGCCTTGGTTATGGGGGCACCATGCCATCCCCACATCGACGACATGATTGCCATCAGGGGAGAGGAGATCCAAGAAGGTTTTCTGCGGAATTTCTGCGGAAAACCGAGTCAGGAAGCTGAAGATGTATGTGTTCGAGGGAGAGGACCCAGATTCATGCATGTACTACAGGATTGAGAGATATTTTGAGATATCTATGGTACATATGATACCAGAGGAGGAGTGGCTTAGGGCCGTTGGGGTCTGCTTGGAAAGGGAGGTGTTGTCGTGGTATCGATGGACGCATCAGGACTAGTCTTTTCACACGTGGGAGGAGTTTACTACGCTCTTAATGGAGCGATTAGGGGAGTTACAGGCGGGCAATGCATTTGAGAGACTGTATGCTCTGAGGCAGTATGTGCCGGTGAGGAAATATATCAAGAAGTTCGAGATGCTGGTAAGTAGGATCAGTGGATTGTCGGGAGAATCACTATAGGGGGTGTTTCATGAAGGGATTGAAACCGACTATCAGATCAGATGTAAGATCCCTTAGGCCGTCGAGTCTGCACGAGTGCATGAGTTTGGCGAGGATAATGGAGGACAGACTGGACCAGGAAAGGAAGGCCCGCGGAACAGGGAGAGGATCTGCTTTCAATGAACATGCACCTGGAGGGGGACAGAAGGCACCCACAGCCACAGGAGGCGTACCAGTTAGCACGGAGAAGGGAGTAGAGTCACGACCTGGAGGGCGTACACGACGCATGACGGAGGCTGAGATCCGTGATAAACGTGTCAAGGATCTGTGCTTTAAGTGCGACGAGAAGTTTTCTCCAAGACATATATGCGGTGATCGTGCTATCCGGATTTTGATCGTGAATGAGGAGGAGAACGTGATAATGTTGGAAGCTGGCAAGGAGGAGGATCGAGAGCACCTGCATGTGGAGTAGCTCGTCCACGCACTTCATGCACCACCTTGATGACAAGGTGGTTCTTCGGAGGTGGAGTAATGATGCGTGAAATTCAGTACGCAGTAATGAATCTTAAGAACAACGAGCAACACACAGCAAACAGAGACACACAAGACTTGGTAACGCAGTTCGGTGCGCACACCTACATCTGCGGGGCCACGCCCAGAAAAGTAGAATACTTCACTATGAAAATCAGAGAATACAAACTCTAATAACCACGCTTCTATAAGGAAGAACACACTCTCCCTTAATACAAACCGTGAGGGGTGATCGCAATCAACCCCGTGAAGTATTCTTGGCAAGCTCCCCTTGCACCGCCGACTAGATCAACTCCCTTGATCCTACGTGCGTAGTCGTCGGCCTCCCTCCCGGAGTAATCTCACAGAACTTTTAACACCAAGTCCGTAACCTCGCCGCCAATTGCTCCGAACCCTTAAAGCAAGAATACCCGCAATCTCTGCTACAATTAGCACACATGCAATCAGATCTTGATTCGGTTCGTCAACTGCAATACCCGCAACATCTACATCAAGAAGGAGATCCCAAAATATCCGCAGGAGATTGTTGCCAGGATATTGCCGACGAAAATCTCTCCAACCGTTTCTCAACAAGGTAACAAGAGATATACAGCCGATCAAATCTATAACAGTTAATAACCTCCATAAATACCTGAACAGTTAGATAGAGATATAAAAGATTACGCGAACTCCAGTCGCACATCCTCGAATACTTTGAGCAGTCAATCATTGCATATAGACTTAGCATGTTGAACATCCTGGTACAACAAACTGTTCAACAATTCATTCAACAACCTAACTGATTCGATTCTCTTCTTCAGACGGCAGTGGCTCAGATGCAACAAAACGTACAACAAACTGTCCAACATTTCCCAGATAACTTGTCTAAAAAGTTCAGGAAGTAAAGAGCAAGAGACGATAAGCAGAGTGCCACATATGACAAGTAATGCATTCATGAATAGGAAGGATAAAACCTAACAATCTCCCTTTTTTTCATTTAGTGGCACAACACGCGGTATGATATTCAACTAAGACCAGTCTGAAGACGAAAGAGGATGACATCTATTCAATCAAAAATAACTGCTGTGTCCAGACCAAGACAAAGAAAAGTCTGTAACGCAAGAACTGCAATTAACCAACATACACCACTACAGCAACATACTCCCCTTCACAAAGAGCCCCTCAAGCTACCCCACACACAAAAGACTTCCAAGACTTTCCAACAGGACACACAGTAAGACTTCCAAGACTTTCCAACTAGCCAACAAAATGTACCAAAATGTACCAAATGTACCAAAGCACAAGAGCAAAATATCATACCTTTCTCCCCTTTTGAGCCACAAAGGACACACAGAATCAATCAGTGATCCTCAGAAAGACCACTTCTCAGAGCGGACAGCTTGTTCTGCAGTAACAACTTGTGACTATTTAAAAGAACCCGCTGGCTTTCGAGAAGCAAAAGTTGCTCATCGACGTTCTGAATAGCATTTTCTAGGAACTGTATATCCACCACACTTGTTGAGGAGGAGGAGGCATCAGCAGCATGACTAGGTGGAGGAGTCTGTGATTCAGGAGGCACTGTGGAAGAAGGTTCAGCATCTTGAGACGGGGAGGGTGTCGAAGGAATACCATGAAGAGAGGGAATCACTTCTGTGATATCATCAATTTTTCCAGCCACTGACTTTGCCGTATATGAAATACTGTCACATGATGAAGGAAGATCAGAAGGGGACAAGGGCACCCTTTGAGCCAGGAGCATCATGGATATGAGAGCTCCATGAGGGAAAGAAGTGCCAGAGGAGGATAACACTGCAAAAGATAATATAGAGTCAAAGATGATTCTGCCCAAATTGAAAGCCTGAGAAGTGCCTGCAGAGAACAGCAACTTGCACATGTCCCGTGTAACCACTGAAACATTGGAAGTAGGGAGCCAGTTTCGTGTGGCAATCCTGAACAGAACAAAATACTTGGCTGTAAGACCAGACGAGGGAAAGGTAGACGATTTCTTAGGCCAACACTTGAACTTTCCGCCAGTCACAACATGAATCAGTCTGTCAATCTCCACTCCAGTTGAGTCGCCGAAGGCAGGAACAGATTGTGGGCATTTCCATTCTAATAATTTGTTCAGGGTGGAAGGAGAGAATGAAATAATCTTGCCTCTAACATAATGTCTGAAACTCCAACGAGAAGACACATCACCAGCAGATTTGGATAAGTTACAGTAAAATTCTCTCACCAATACAGGATAGTAGACACTGAAACAGGTGGCAGCATGAAACAATCCAAGACCCTTCAGAATAGATGCTATCTGAGTCTTATCAAAGGAAGACATGTTCAGAACCTTCTCAGGAATTAAGCATCTCTCCGAGTAAGACGCCCATCGGTTCTTACGAGCTTTGTCGAAGAAAATTTTGCTAAACGCATCAGAAGAAGTAAACGAAGGAGAGCGAGAGGAACCTGAAGCAGAGATTTTTGACCTCTTCGAAGGAGAAACCTCAGCATTACTGGAGGGAGACGAGCGCTTCTTAGAGCCAGATCGAGCCTTGCGCATGAAGGAGGACCGAGGAGGCTCATTAGGACCAAAGGCCTCACTTGTTGCATGAAATGTTGCAACATTTTGTGCAACAAAATGTTCATCATTTACTTCCACTAAGGGGTCAGGCTCGATGGCAGCTTCAACATTAAACCCTACATTATCAACACCAACCGCAGAAGAACCTTGAGCCATTGCACATTTTTCAACATCTACTTCAGCATTTACCCCAATATCAACTGAGCCACCTTCAGTCAAAACATTAGATGCAGCATTATCTTGATCATTCTGCATCTCACCAACTCCAATCTCAGCAAGAAGAGTGTGGGGATCCTGAAGGTCTCCAGTAGTTTCCAAATCCATAGGATCGAGAGCAGGCTCTACTGAATCATTTAGAGACAGAACATTTCTTGAAAAATCATCAGCAAGAGGCGCAACTACCACAGTCTCATTTTGATCTAAGAGAGAAGAATCTTCAAGACAGTCATCAAGATCATGATCATCTTTCTTAGATTCTTTTCCAGGCTCAGAAACATTTTGAGATGAGACATCAGACACATTCTGATTACCTTCATCCACACACATAGGCGACGGAGAGACTGTGACCTCTTCCTGAGATGGAACATCAGGCGTAGTCTCGGCATTTAGACCACCCTCCGAAACACCATCCTTATTTAACTTCACATCGTCCTGCACAACAGTATTCATAGGAGAAGAATTAAACGAAGACGCTTCTGCAGTGCCCACTGTCCTGGGCATTTCAGCATACACTGGAGGGTCTTCAGAATCAGAAATATCAATCACTTCAGCTTCAGAAATTTTCACAAATGATTTGGGATTCCAGGTTCGAATGATAATCTTCCTATCTCGAGGCACTTCAACACTCATAACCTTCCCCTTAATCTTCTTATGCATGAGATTTTTAAAGTGAATGTGAGAGACATCCACCTTAGATAGGTCCAATTTCTTTCCGGTTCTCCGCAAATACCAAAACCAATCTTGAATTGTTACGGGATCAGGATATTCTTCATCATCATAGACTTCATCCTCCTTGGAATTTTGATATAGGGGAATTTCGAGAATTGGGGAAAAATTTACCAACTCCAAATTTGAGGCTCCAGGAGAATGCATGTTACTGAGATGGGTAGAGGAGAGTGATGGAGAGGAATTACCACTGGAGGACCTGCGCGAAGAACGTGGAAACACTCCTTTCCGTTTGATAGGCGAAGACGAGGATGGCGGAGCACTTTTCCGTGCGGAGGCCGTCCGTCGAGAGAACCGACGAGGGGGCAGCGAAGATTTTTCCGACTGATCTCTCGCCATTTCTGATTAAGAGGAGAGGAACTTCGAACAAGAAGATTTCAAGAACCCTAGATGGGCAGTTAGAAGAATCTTGGAGAAATTTGAGTTGAGAGAGAACACGGAAATGTGCCTTGGGAACAAAAAAGAAAACAGAGGGAAATAAATATCGGGTAAAGTTATTAGTGAAAAACAAACCCGACAAAAAGAGATCGCCCGACCCTCATAATGTTGCAACCTGATGTTGCAACAATATTCTCAACACAGAGAACAACATTAGATATGACACAGCCCTAGGGCTTGTCGCAATTCCTCAAATCTGGCAGAATCAAGAGGCTTTGTAAAGATGTCCGCTAGTTGATTAACTGTAGCTACATACTCCATGACAAGAGACTTCTTTTCAACCAACTCTCTAATGAAGTGGTGACGGATGTCGATATGTTTAGTTCTGGAGTGCTGAACTGGGTTCTTGGAGATGTTTATAGCACTTTGATTGTCACATAGAATGGTCAGATTTCCTTGTTCCAGTCTATAATCTGTCAACATTTGCTTCATCCATAACAGTTGTGTGCAACAACTTCCTGCTGTGATATACTCAGCCTCTGCTGTAGATAATGATATGGAGTTTTGTTTTTTACTATACCATGAAACCAGATTGTTCCCTACATAAAAACATCCTCCGGTAGTGCTTTTTCTGTCATCAGTATTCCCTGCCCAGTCTGCATCACAGTATCCTGAGATTAGTGTGTTTGTATCCTTTGTGTACCATATACCATAGTCTGCAGTCCCACTTACATACCTGATAATCCTCTTCACGACAGTGATATGAGATTCCTTGGGACATGCTTGGTAACGGGCACAAACTCCAACACTGAAGCTGATATCTGGCCTGCTAGCTGTTAAATACAAAAGACTACCTATCATGCTTCTGTATAGGGTAACTTCAGCATCTCTTCCTCCTTTATCCTTGGAAAGTTTTTCAGAAGTGCTCATGGGAGTCCGGACATGTCTCGCATTTTCCAAACCGAATCTCTTGACAAGATTCCTTGCATACTTGCTTTGTGATATGAATAGACCATCTGGACATTGTTTCACTTGAAGCCCAAGAAAAACATTTAACTCACCTACCATACTCATTTCAAACTCTTTTTGCATGAGAGTGATAAACTCATGCACCAGCTGTTGTGATGTTGAGCCGAAGACTATATCATCAACATAGATCTGAGCTACCATGACACTTGATCTTGTCCGTTGAACAAATAGGGTTTTATCAGCTCCTCCTCGTTCATACCCCTTTTAAAGAAGGTATGTAGTTAATCTTTCATACCCGGCCCTCGGCGCTTGTTTCAACCCATAAAGAGCCTTCTTCAGCTTGTAAACATGGTTTGGAAGAAATGGATCTGCAAAGCCTTTGGGTTGTTCAACATACACTTCTTCATTCAGAAGCCCATTCAAGAAAGCGCTCTTCACATCCATTTGATGTAGTTTGAACTTCAGACTGCAAGCAACGGCCAGAAGAAGTCTGATGGATTCCAACCGAGCCACTGGAGCAAATGTCTCATCAAAGTCAATTCCTTCCACTTGAGTATACCCTTGAGCTACAAGACGAGCTTTGTTGCGAGTAATATTTCCCTTCTCATCTGTTTTATTTTTGAATATCCATTTTGTTCCGATAACATTGGTTCCTTTGGGTCTCTCCACAAGACTCCAGACATCATTTCGTTGGAATTGGTTCAGTTCCTCTTGCATAGCCGAAACCCAGAAATTATCAACAATGGCTTCCTTCACATTTTTGGGTTCAATAGTCGAGAGAAAACATGCATTCCCAGCCAGATCTCTGTAGTTGACACGACTAGCACCTCTGGTATGACGACTGTCGTGCACGTCACCAATGATAAGCTCCGGTGGATGGTCGCGTATGACTTTTGTGATCCCCTCAGCATCTTGACCATTTTCAGCCTCTTCTTGAGTCGTCTCAGTGGTGGTAGTATCCTGTGTTGCAACATTTTGTTCAACATTGGTCTGATTAGTCTTAACTGTTGTAACATCATTTTCAACACGAACCTCATCATCATTTCTGTCTTCCTGAGTCCCTTTTTCTCCACTCCGTATAGACTCTCCCTGATCAAAATCATCAACCACCACATTAATAGATTCCATCATAACGTATGTGCGTTCATTCAACACTCGGAAGGCACGACTCCTTGTAGAATACCCCAAGAAAATTCCTATGTCACTCTTGGCGTCGAACTTTCGTCTTGGTGTACGATCTTGCAAGATGTAGCACTTGCTTCCAAAGATATGGAAGTAGGAGACATCGGGTTTCCTCCCTTTCCAGATTTCGTATGGAGTTTTCTCAGTCCTTGGCCGAAGATATACCATGTTGATGGTGTAGCAAGCGGTATTAACAGCTTCAGCCCACCACTTAACATTAACTTTCCGAGCATTCAGCATAACTCGTGCCATTTCCTGAAGTGTTCGATTCTTCCTTTCAACAACTCTATTTTGCTGAGGAGTCTTAGGTGCCGAGAACTCATGTCCTATACCCTGTGTCTCACAGAATGCAGAGAATGAGTGATTCTCAAACTCTTTTCCATGATCACTTCGAATCCGGATGATTTTTCCAATTTTGTCCCCTTTTTCAACCTGAAGACGAGTACATAATTTCTTGAAAGCATCATAAGTATCTGACTTCTCCTTAAGAAAATCAACCCAAGTGAACCGAGAAAAATCAACACATACAAAGATGTACTTCTTACCTCCCACACTCGTTTCTGAGGTGGGTCCAATCAAGTCCATGTGTAGCAGCTCCAGAATTTTTGAGGTTGTGATAGTCTGAATTTGCTTGTGACTAACTTTCTTCTGCTTTCCCAGTTGGCAAGATTCACACACCCCTTCTTTCTTCTTGATTAACGTTGGCATTCCACGAACAGCTTTGGCTTGGGAGATCTTCATTAAGGTCTTGAAGTTGACATGTCCCAGTTTCTGATGCCACTGTTCAGAAACATCTGTTGTGATACTTAGACACCTGTCAGGATCTTGCAACAAATAGCAGTTGTCGCTGGATCTTTTTCCAGAAAGAATACAAACATCATCTCTATTGAATACAAGGCATTCATCCTTGTTGAAACGGACCAGAAGTCCTTGATCACACAACTGACTGATACTTATGAGATTAGCTTTTAAGTTCTCAACATGCATCACATCTTTTAGTTTCAGTGTTCCTGTCATATTCAAATTTCCTTTTCCAACAACCCTGCTTCTCTGACCATCTCCAAACGTGACATGTCCTTTGTTGCCAGCAGTGTACTCAGATAGGAGTCCCCTGTTCCATGTCATGTGCCGAGAGCAACCGCTGTCAAAATACCACTGATTTTCCGCAAAAGTAACTAAGGATGTGTATGCAACCATGCTGACCAGTTCAGACTTCTTGACCCATTTCATACTTGTCCGCTGTTGAGAGTGGTTAACATTTCTTCCTTCATTCAAATGCTTCATGCGCCTAAAGCAACTCCAGTCATAGTGTCCAACTTGTCTACAGTATTTACATATTGGCTGCCTGGATGTTGAACCTTTTGTTGAACCTTTTCCTTTCTTCTTTCTTGACTTGTTCTCATTCAGTTGACTCCGTTTACCATGCTCCTTAGTAATGAGACTACTTCTAGTCTTTAGGGTGTGTAGATGACTCCCTCTGTGATAACCAACTCCTGTTCGATCTCCAGCCACCTTACCCATGTTGAGGATGTCATCAAGTTTAGATTTTCCTGAGTTCCATCTGTTGAGGGTGTTTTCCGCCTTCTCAGCTCTTAGCAGTGCTCTCTTCAGGCTGCTCTCAAGATTCCGAAGGCTTGTTTCAGTCTTCACTAGTTTGGCTTGAGTCACATCCCTCTCACTTCTCAGCTTGGAGCATTCACCTTTCAACTTCTTGTTGGCTGCACAAATTTCCAACCATTTGTAGAACATCATTTGATAAGCCGTGCGGATATCCTCATCACCAATATCTTCTTCACTTTCGTTTTCCGATTCAACCTCACTGTTGTAAGTTGCATCATTTGTCACAACATTACGTATCGCATCTCCTTGCTTGTGAGTGGATGTTGAAGCACGTGTTACAACATTATGTTCAACATGACTGGAAGACTTACCCTCAGACTTGTCTTTCAGGATGGCTGTGAATGCAACATAGTTGCTAGTTATGTCTTCATCTTCCACACTTCCTTCAGAGTCTTCATCGCTCCAGGTGATGGCAAGGGATTTCCCTTTTTGCTTCTTAAGGGTGTTTGCACATTCGGCCTGTATGTGGCCAAATCCTTCACATTCTCTACATTGTATTCCCTTTCCCTTGTTTTTAGAATCATACCTTTGATTATGGCGGCTAGCAATCTTTTCACCAGCAGGTGGACCTGACCGCACCACCTTATTAGCAGCTTTGAAATTCTGACCTCTGTTACTGATCTTCCTCATCATCCTACTAAAATTTTTGGTGAGTAAAGCAATATCATCTTCGAGTTCTGACTCATTATCGGATTTTGAAGATTCATTCGCTTCAACCTTTAAAGCAACTCCATTCTCCCTTTTGTTTTGCTTGAGATTCATCTCATAAGTTTGTAGAGAGCCCATGAGTTCGTCTAATCTCATGGTGGATGTGTTTCTTACTTCCTCTATTGCAGCAATCTTAGCCGAAAATTTTTCTGGCAAGGATCTCAGAGTCTTTTCAACTAACTTCTTTTGAGAATATTTCTTAACCAGTTGGAATGCCTGGTTGGCTATATCCCTCAATCTTCCGTTGAACTCTGCAACTGTCTCGTTTTCATCCATCCTCAGGTTTTCAAACTGTGAGGCAAGCATTTGCAATTTGGACGCCTTAACAGTGCTGGTCCCTTCATGCACATTTTGAAGAATGTCCCAGGCTTCTTTTGCGTGCTCACAAGTTGATATAAGCTTGAACTGCTCTTCATCGACGACAGTGAAGATGGCGTTTACTGCTTTGGAGTTTCCTAAGGCAGCGCGCTCCTCTTCAGGATTCCAATCTTTCACGGGTTTGATGCATTCCTTGCATTCCTTGTTAACTTCAGTCGGAGGGCTCCATCCTTCAACCGTAGCCACCCAAGCCTTTTCATCTAGGGACTTGATAAAGGCTCGCATGCGTGACTTCCAATATGTGTAATTAGATCCGGTGAGCAAGGGAGGACGAGTAACAGAGGCACCTTCTTTGGTATTCATGATGAGCGTACTGACACACAAGATCACACCCACTTTGAACGATCAAAGTAATACGGATGACCTGCTCTGATACCAAATGAAATTCAGTACGCAGTAATGAATCTTAAGAACAACGCAGCAACACACAGCAAACAAAGACACACAAGACTTGGTAACGCAGTTCGGTGCGCACACCTACATCTGCGGGGCCACGCCCAGAAAAGTAGAATACTTCACTATGAAAATCAGAGAATACAAACTCTAATAACCACGCTTCTATAAGGAAGAACACACTCTCCCTTAATACAAACCGTGAGGGGTGATCGCAATCAACCCCGTGAAGTATTCTTGACAAGCTCCCCTTGCCTGCAAGCTCCCCTTGCACCACCGACTAGATCAACTCCCTTGATCCTACGTGCGTAGTCGTCGGCCTCCCTCCCGGAGTAATCTCACAGAACTTTTAACACCAAGTCCGTAACCTAGCCGCCAATTGCTCCGAACCCTTAAAGCAAGAATACCCGCAATCTCCGGTACAATCAGCACACATGCAATCAGATCTTGATTCGGTTCGTCAACTGCAATACTCGCAACATCTACAGCAAGAAGGAGATCCCAGAATATCCGCAGGAGATTGTTGCCAGGATATTGCCGACGAAAATCTCTCCAACCGTTTCTCAACAAGGTAACACGAGATATACAGCCGATCAAATCTATAACAGTTAATAACCTCCATAAATACCTGAACAGTTAGATAGAGATATAAAAGATTACGCGAACGCCAGTCGCACATCCTCGAATACTTTGAGCAGTCAATCGTTGCATATAGACTTAGCATGTTGAATATCCTGGTACAACAAACTGTTCAACAATTCATTCAACAACCTAACTGATTCAATTCTCTTCTTCAGACGACAGTGGCTCAGATGCAACAAAACGTACAACAAACTGTCCAACATTTCCCAGATAACTTGTCTAAAAACTTCAGGAAGTAAAGAGCAAGAGACGATAAGCAGAGTGCCACATATGACAAGTAATGCATTCATGAATAGCAAGGATAAAACCTAACAATGCGTTTTGGGGAGTTTAGGCCCAGTAGGGACATTTTTGCAATTTCTGAACTTTGGGGGGTTTCGCAAATTGTCCAGATCGGTAATTTTCTTCTAGTTATAGCTAGGGCCGGCTAAGGGGGATGGGATGCTTGATTTGAGATTTGTAAACCCTAGGCCAAGGTGCCGACTTTGGAGATTTAGACTTTCATCTCGAAGAGAAGGTTAGGAGATTGCCTCATCTCGAATCGAGGCATTATCTTTGTTTTTCCAGATCTGAAAATCAATAAAAATCCAACTTTTATTTGTTTCTTCACCCAAATCCCTATTTCTTTCCACAAACAAGCCCTAGAATCTATCACCTACATTTTGGTGGGTTTCTTCTCTGTTTATTTGAGTGTCTATCCTCTTTACTAGGCTTGTGCTTGCATCAAGCTTGGAAGAGATGATTTCAAATTCTACCACCATCTTCCGAAGTTACTGCTGATGGCTTCTACAATTTTTTGAGCACCAGCTTCCCCGCTTCCACAAAAAAAAATGATCGGTGAATCATGTTAGGAATAAACTCTCTTGTATTATTCCAAGGGCAATAGCCCGATATATATAGAGTACAGGGAAATGTAAATAAGCATAAAAGACCCTATATAAAGGGACATATACATCTAACACCCCCCTCAAACTCATGGTGGATCAACAACACTGAGTTTGGAAAGATAAAAACTGTGATGTGCTCTAGTTTGGGCCTTTGTGAAGAAATCCGCGAGCTGATACTCAGAAGGCGCACATACTGTAGAGCAATAACCTTATCCCGTACATGTGAACGCGTAAAAGAGGCGTCCACACCAATGTGCTTGGTGAGCTCGTGCTTTACCGGGTCACGAGCAATACTGATGGCACATGTACTGTCAGACAACAATGGAGTAGGTGTGGAAATAGAGACGCCAAAATCCTCAAGTAACCAACGGAGCCAAATAATCTCTGCTGTCAACAAGGCCATAGCACGCAACTCAGCCTCTACACTCGATCGAGAAACCGCCTGCTGCTTCTTGGTCTTCCAAGTGATGAGAGAGCCACCTAGGAAGACGCAATATGCAGATAGAGACCGACGATCAGAAGGATCACTGGCCCAAGTCGCATCAGAGTAAGCATGGAGCTGTAAAGGGCCAGAGCGTGGAAAGAATAATCGACGGTGGCTGGTCCCGCGCAGAAAACGCAGGACACGAAGAAGGTGGCTGTAGTGAAGCTGAGTAGGTGCAGAAACAAACTGGCTCAGGATGTGCACGGAATATGAAATATCCGGCCGAGTGATCCCAAGATAGACTAGACTGCCAACAAGATGTCGATAACGAGTGTGATCCGGAAGAGGCTCACCGTCAGTAGAGCAAAGATGTACATTCAGCTCCATCGGTGTATCAGCGGTACGCTGATCAACAAGAGAAGCCCGATCAAGAAGATCCTGAATATACTTCTCCTGAGAGAGATAGTAGCCATCAGGTGGGGAGGAAAACTCAATCCCCAGAAAGTAACGAAGAGGGCCTAGATCCGTCATAAGAAACTGCTCGCTCAGCCTTGCTTTCACAAAAGCAATAAACTGGGGATCATCTCCAGTGATAATCATATCATCCACATACAAAAGGAGAAGCGTCCGACCACGAGATGAAATATGAACAAAGAGAGCAGGATCATGATCACTCGCAATAAAACCAGCAGCAATGACGACAGAAGAGAACCGCTGAAACCAAGCACGAGGAGCCTGCCGAAGACCATATAGAGAGCGACGAAGGCGACAAACCATGCCCTCGGGGACAGAATAACCAGGTGGTGGTCACATATAAACCTCCTCATCAAGAACGCCATTGAGAAAAGCATTCTTGACATCAAGCTGGGAAATGGTCCATGAACGAACAGCAGCAACAGCAATAAGACTGCGAACAGTAGTCAATGAGCAACAGGGGCAAATGTCTCCTCAAAATCTATCCCATGCTCCTGCTGAAAACCGTGCGCTACAAGACGAGCCTTGTAGCGCTCCAGAGTACCATCAGATCTGGTCTTGACCTTGTAAACCCACTTGCACGTGATAGGACGAATACGGGCAGGCAAGGGTACAAGATCCCACGTAACAGTACGCTCAAGCGCAGCAATCTCCTCTGCCATAGCATGCTGCCACTCCTGGTGAGCAGCAGCATCTCGATAAGAGGTCTGCTCGGCAAGAATAGCACCCAGAGAAGTAAACCGACCAGGAGGGCGTAGTGACGCACGATCACGAAGGTGGTAACGAGGAGGGTCACTGGAGGAAGAGGGCAACTCAGGAGGGTCACTGGTGATGGAGGGCATCTCATGAGAATGTACTGCAGGAGGATCCTCGACTCGCTGACGACGAGTGTAGTGATGAGGAAAGGGAGAAACATGTCCTGGGGTAGGTGCAGAGGTGATCGAAGGCACTAGTGGTGGAGGCGAGGGCACAGGTGATGGAGGTATGGGTGGTGGAATGGTGGATAGTGGACTATCAGGAAAAGTGAGAAACAAAAGAGGCTCAACAATAGAAGCCGGACTGGAAGATGAAGAAGGACGAGGGAAGAAGGGACGAGACTCATCAAAAGTCACATCACGAGAAATCCGCATCCGTCGAGCTACAGGATCCCAACACCGATATCCCTTGTGCACAGCACTATATCCAAGAAAAACACACTCAGCAGACTGGGCTGTCAACTTGGTGCGCTCACGAGAGGCCAACAAGACATAGCAGACACAACCAAACAGACGAAGCTCAGGATAGGACGGCAGATCTGGAGGTGGTGTAGGAAGGCGCTCAAGTGGAATCGCACCCTGAAGAGGAGAAGATGGCTGCATGTTGCTAAGATATGTAGCAGTAGATACAGCCTCAGCCCAAAACTGAGGGGGAACAGAGGAAGCAATCATAAGGGCACGAGCAGTCTCTAGTAAATGACGATGCTTGCGCTCAGCAACGCCATTCTGGGCATGAGCACCAGGACAGGAAAACTGTGAGAGAGTGCCCTGGGTATCAAGAAAGGCACGAAGGTGCCGAGATAAGTATTCTCCAGCAGAGTCAGCACGAAGAACCCGAATGGGAGTGCTATACTGTGTACGGATCATGGTAGCAAAAGATTTATAGATAGACAAAACCTCAGTACGAGAGGACATAAAGTATATCCAAGTATAGCGAGAAAAATCATCTATAAATATAATATAGTAGCGATGACCCCCTTTCGAAACGAAGGGGGCCGGACCCCATACATCTGAGTGAACAAGATCAAAGGGACTCTGAGAGACAGACTCACTAGTAGGATAAGGTAGCTGTAACTGTTTGCCTAGTTTACAGCCCATACAGTCTAAAGACATATCACCAGAGACAGACCCTAATAAACCTCTACGAACCAAAGAAGAAAGACGCGAGCCACAGAGATGTCCTAAGCGATGATGCCACTGGGCAAACGAACCGGTAGACGATGCAGCAGAGGCGGAGGCAATAGTCGTGATGGGAGGACTGGCAGAGGCAGCGGAAGGAAGATGAAGCCAGTCAAGCTCCCAAAGACGTGGAGAATCACGCCTGCGGGGGCCAGAACCAACTAGAGTGCCCGTGCGACGATCCTGGATAGAACAAGAGTCAGAATCAAGAATAACACGACAGCCATGATCAGTAAGTTGGCCTGCCGACATAAGCTGCATGGTGAGTTTTGGAACGAGGGACACAGCAGGGACATGAAAAATGGGACTAGAAAGTGTGCCTAGCCCTGTAACTGAAAGTGGGGTGCCATCTGCAGTGAGAACTGTGACAGAGCGGGAGGGAGTACTAATGGAATGTAAAGTGGTAGGGTCAGGAGTCATATGAAATGAAGCACCAGAGTCAAGGATCCAAGGAGAGGTACCAGAGGTGGTGGAAGATGGTATCGCAGTACCTGGAGGCTGACTGGCAGAAGAAGCAGAGCCTGATGCCCCAGAAGCAGACATTCGACGAAATAACGTGAGAAGCTCCTGCTCAGTATCAGATGGGGCAGTGCTCCTCTGAGATGTGAAACCCCCAGTGTGAGTCTCCTTCTTCTTGGCAGCAGCCTGATCCATCCGCTTCTTGTTACAATGCGCCTCCACATGTCTGTCTCGGTGGCAGTAGGTGCAGCGTCTGGTGTCACCTTGCACGGGTGCTGTAGCAGAAGGCAGATCTGGTGTGATAGGAGTAGAAGAGGCAGGAGCACGGGTCGCCAAAACAGAAGCAGAAGGTGCCAAAAGACCAGCAGTACGAAGACGAGTCTCCTCAGTACGAATAGCAGCAAGAACCTCCAAGAACGTCACACGTGGGTGACGGGCAAGCAGCTGGGCACGGATCTGCTCGAACTCATGCCGAAGTCGGGTCAAAAAGTCATAGACCCGACGAAGCTGCAGGTGGGAGTGCTGATGCAGGCAACACTGGCAGATACGACAGATCGCTGGTCCCAAAGAGTCGAGCTGACGCCAGATAGAAGATATCTGTGCATAGAACTCATCGACCGTGGCATCACCCTGCTGAAGAGACTGCTCCTGTCTGACGACAGCAAGGTAGAGGGAGTCACCGGTAGGCTCATAGTGAGAGCGAAGATGATCCCACATCAGCTGAGACGTCGCCAAACTCACAATGTCGCCAGTCAGGGACACATCAATGCTAGCGATGAGGATGTTGGCGGCACGAGCATCATCATCACACCACCGCCGATAGAGAACATCCTGAGAGGAATAAGCAGCAACAGTAGTCGCATAGGCATCGGTTGCCGCCTTCTTGGCGGTGTCATCAGCAGTGGGGGGAGTGGTGTCTCGCTGGGAAGCACCGGTCGCGGTGGACAAGGACGATCGCCGGTGAGAAGGTCCCAAAGGCGCTGACCGCGCATATGGAGACGAATGTGCGGTACCCACTCCTTATAATTAAGGCCATCAAAAATCAACGAACACCGAGGGATAGCAACATGATGATGATGAAGAGGTAGATCCGTAGGAGACGTCATATGAAGAGATCAGATTGCGGAAGACGGCCGACAGCAGCGGCAGGCTGCACGACTCGCGGCAGGCGACGCGACGCGGTGCGAGGCGCTGGGGCAGAGTGGAGGCGGATGGACGCTGCGGGAGGCGCGAGGCGCGAGGCGTGAGGCGGGAGGAGGCGCGAGGCGCGAGATCTGCGGCAGACGCTGCGGGAGGCGCGAGGTGCTGGCACAGAGGCGCGAGGCGGGCGCAGAGGGAGGCGCGAGATCTGAGCAGCGGCAGACGGGCGAAGGCGCGGGGAGGGAGCCTGACGCTGCGGGAGACGCTGCGCGAGATCTGAGCAGCGGGGCAGATCTGCGCAGCGGTAGATCTGAGCCGCGGGAGACGCGGCGGCCTGACGCTGCGGGATCTGAGCAGCCTGACGAAGACGCCTGACGCTGCGGGATCTGATCAGCCTGAAGAAGACGCCTGACACTGCGGGGAGGGAGCCTGACGCCTGACGAGGACGCCTGACGAAGCAGCCTGTGGGATCTGAGCGGCCTGACGCTTCGGGGGCCAGACGAAGACGCGACGGCCTGACGAAGGTGCGGGGGACTGACGCGGCGGCCTGACGAAGGTGCGGGGGATCTGAGCAACGGGAGACGCGGCGGCGCGACGGCGGAGGCTCCGGCTTCGGGCTAGGGTTTAATTTTTTTTTGGATTTTGCGGGAGAGAGAAAAAGGACGGCTAGGGTTTAGGTTAAAGCTAGCTCTGATACCATGTTAGGAATAAACTCTCTTGTATTATTCCAAGGGCAATAGCCCGATATATATAGAGTACAGGGAAAGATAAATAAGCACAAAAGACCCTATACAAAGGGACATATACATCTAACAAATCACACTATGTAATGGTCGCTTAGAGCCTTAAACATCTCTGTCTATTGTTTTCCTCTGTAAGGACAAGTAGTAAAGCAGGATTAAGAAGTTGATATTAATGCAGTTTCATAATTGAACTGCAGGGGTCCTTGGACCTTTTAAGGTTTAAACTTTAAACAAGATCGGGAACTTCTCATTAGCAATCCTGGTGTGTCATGACCCCTTCTCCATTTCGTTACTCTATTGCCGTCTCATAGCATGGAATGGAGAGGTTATGTGAGGAGATATTTTCATACCATTTCATAATTTCCTACATCCGGCCTTGCTTCTTGGACTGGAACTGTTAATGCCTGGCAAGCTCTTATCTTATTCTACGGAAAAATTGGTGTCTGTCTTTGAAATAAACGCCTATTCTTGAAAGTTTGAGTTTATAGCATTCTTCAGCTACAGCCTTTTCAACTCTAGTGTATCTGATGCAGTCCCTTTGTGATTCTTGGTCATCCTTGATCCTTGGCTCTCTTTAAGAATTAATCAGGGTTGAGAAACTAATCAGTCAATGATGGTGTAATGTCCATTTCTTTCTCTGAATTTTAGTCATACATTTATCTGTGCTCTTTTCATGGTTGAAACGGCGAAACGATGGCTTCTGTTAGATATCCGTATCTTCTGTGTTGTTTGGTATCTTTCCATTTTATGTACCATAAGGTTCACACGAACCACCCGGCATATGGGTATGTGGTAGTGATGGGGACATCAGGGTTTACACGCGCAGGAGGCATCAGATTCAACCCAGTTCATTGTGGATGGGCCCAAGCCCATTTTGAGATTTGAATGTATTTTTCTCTCTTTTGGTTTAGTCCCACATTGGGTAGGACGTGAGGGTTGATGGTTTGTTTTTTCTATTTAAAGACGTGTATCTTGATACTTTGATATCAATGAAAACTTGAAAGAAATTCTCCCTCAAAACCTGTGAAAGGTCCCAATCCTTGGTGTGAAGCCCTGGATCTCTTGGTGTGAAGCCAATTATTTTTTCCCCAAAATCCCCAAATCGTTCGTGTTCTACATCAAATTGGCATCAAAGCCGAACGATTCTTCTTTCCCCACAAAACCCTAGTTTCCCAAACCCCACAGTCGTCATTTTTCCAAAAAAACCACTCACAAAACCCGCTCGCCGCCGCCTAACCTTAGTTCCTCTCGAGAGCCGCTCGCCGCCTAAAGCCCTCTCGCGCACCTTGAGAGGCCAAAGGATCGCCGTCGCCTGACGTTCGTTCTCCCTCGCGAGCCAAAGGGCCGCCCGATCTCCTTTCACCCGCCTTCAGCATCTCTCCGTCCGTCTCCCAAGCTTCATCCCCGCTTCGTCTTCGTTTTTCCCCCAGGACGCCTCCACGCAGCCTCTTCGTTTGATCCCCGCGACCATCGACATCTCAGAACCTCTCCCCCCGAGCTCGCCGCCGCCGTTCATTCTGATCTTGCCACCGCCGACACACTGATTTCATCGATCCGCCGTCACCCAGATCTCAGCGCCGCCTTTGAGTTCTCGTCGCCGCCGCCTCTGAGATCTCGCTGGCGCCGCCTCTCGGTTCTCGCCGCCGGCGCCTCTCGCTCTGTTTTCGCCGTCGCCGCCACCGCTTAGATCTGCTCAGATCTCGCCGCCGCCGTTCAGATCTGCTCAGATCTCCCCGCCGTTTTGATCGACGAGCCCCAGATCCTCTGCACGCCGTCCATCAGACCTGCTTCGGCCGAGACCACTTGCCGATCTCACTGAAGCCGCCCCTCTCAGATCTCGCCGCCCGTCAGATCTGAACCCGTTGGTCTCGCCTCCGTCGTCACTCTCAGAGCTGATCTCGCCGCTCAGATCTCGCCGCCCAAGGTTTATCTCGCTGGTCTCGCCACTCAGATCAGGCAAAAGTTCGTTTGGAGTCCAAGTTCAGAACGGTTCGTGCCGGTGCTTAGAAGACTCAACCACGGACGCGTTGCCATACTACCTGGACCTGTTCATCTACTTTACAAGACTATCTGTTGTGAGCTTTTCATTATCCCCTTATTACTATACTGCTGCTAGCCTTCTTTGCAAGCCAAAAGACAAACACCGATATATGACCACTTTTTGCCTAGAGCCATAAAACTTTATATTAAAAGAAGAGCTTAAATTTACTATCATAGTGCGACAAGACTTATTTTCAGTAAGACATTTGAATAATCACATTACAGCAGACGAATCATCATTACATTCTCCCAAATTAAAATATTTGAATTTGCTGCGAGAACTGCATATGACTTGAAATTTTGGATTGCTCATCGACTTCTCCTAGTTGATCTCTCCATCATCCACCTGCATCATATAGGAAGCCGTATTAGTTAACATTGCATTCACATTCAAAAAAAGACATTAGCCAAGTATTCATCATTTAGAGGTATTTGCATTGCATGTCCACACGTAGTGGCAGGATTTATCAGATCTCAAATACCATGGATGCTGACCAACCTACTTTGAGGGATGTCATTAACCGGTTAGCTGCGTTAGAAACCCAAGTCCGTGAAGGTAGATCTGAGTCTCGCGAGTGTCTTGATCGAGTGCTACGCTTAGAGAACACTAGACAGAGGGCATCAAATGAGGGTTCACATGCACATAGTACGCCTAGTCCACCTAGGCGAAATAGAGAGAGACCCCATCATGAGAGATGAGTGCTTAGTCCACCCAGGCATTCTAGAGAGGCACCGTCATGACAGACACACACCTAGTCCACCTAGGCAATCTAGAGAGAGACCCCGTCACGATCGACGTGACAGGGACGATAGTGTGATCAGGGGCATTAAGGTAGACGCGCCCACTTTTGATGGTCGTCTGAATCCCCAGACTTTTATTGATTGGATGGCCGATATGGACCATTATTTTGGATGGTATGACATGTCTGAGGAGAGAAAAGTGAGGTTTGCGAGGATGAAGCTTATTGGGCCTGCCAAGTTGTATTGGCAGAATATTGAGCGCATGTTAGCCCAGAGTAGGCAAGAGCCCATAGGTATGTGGGATGAGATGAAAGAGAAGCTAAAGGAGAAATATTTACCCACGTCATATCACCAGCGACTCCTAGACCAATGGCAGAATCTCACTCAGTATAGTGGATCGGTTCGCACATACGTCGATAAGTTTGACGAGTATATGATGAGATGTGATGTGAGGGAGGATGTGAGCTTGACATTGTCTAGGTTTAGGGATGGCCTTAGACCTGACCTACGTAAGGAGCTCATCCTTCGTGATGTCCACACACTAGAGCATGCTTATCAGATTGTGTTGGATATTGATAGCTTTCATCATGCTCCAGTTGCTAGGCGGTACGATTCACGAGACCTGTCACGTCGCCCAGCACCAAATGGTAGCAAACCACCCCAGGGTCCATCCCAACCTAGATCTGATCAGAGACCCCCCATCCACACCCACATGAATGACAAAGGAAAAGGACTTATGGGTGAGTCTTCTAGAGCCGGTCCACGTACCCAATGCTATAAGTGTCAAGGTTTTGGTCACTTCGCAGGAAGCTGTCCTTCCAAGGCCTTATTAGTACACGATCCGGAGGGAGATGACCACCTAGATGAGGAAGAAGAAGTTTATGAGCCGGTTGAGGCATGCTATGAGACCGATGAGGAATCGGCTAGACTAGTCTGTATTCAGAGGATACCCGCGAGAGTTGAGCTTATCGATACACGCTCTGAAAACCCTAGACTTGGTGGTGTACGTTGTGCACTGGCTCAGGCCAAAGAGAGTGATGACTGGCGTAGGACTGCGATTTTTCACACTTTTGTGACGCATGGTGACAAGCATAGTAAAGTGATCATTGATAGCGGGAGTTGCATAAATGCTGTGTCATCTAAGCTCGTTACCCGCATAGGCTTACAGCCAGTCCCACACCCTAGTCCATATAAGGTATCATGGGTGGATGCTTCATCCATTAGCATCAAGGATAGATGTCTTGTCCCTATTCAGTTTGGATCATATAAGGACAAGATTTGGTGTGATGTACTGCCCATGGATGTTGGTCATATCATCTTGGGGAGGCCTTGGCTTTTTGACATGGATGTCACGATTTTCGGTCGCTCGAACTCGTGTACATTCACACATGAAGGCAAGAAAATCAAGCTGAATCCCATACAACCCAAGATGACCGCTCCTGAAAAGAAGAAAGCAACTAAGAGCAAGAGTTTACATATTATTAGTCCTAAGGAGCTGAAGAGAGAAGTTAGAAAGGACTCAATCATGTATGCCTTAGTTGCGAGAGAGATTCGTGAGACTAGTCAGGATGAGATCCCAGGAGATATAATGCATATAATGAAGGAATTCCGTGATATTTTTCCTGAAAACCTTCCCGACTGTCTTCCACCCATGCGTGATATTCAGCACGCCATAGACTTAGTCCCAGTAGCTACACTTCCCAACTTGCCTCATTACCGAATGAACCCCACTGAGCATGCTGAGCTGAAAAGGCAAGTTGACGAATTGTTAGCTAAAGGTTTTATCAGGGAAAGTATGAGCCCGTGTGCAGTGCCCGCTCTCCTCACACCCAAAAAGGATGGATCATGGAGGATGTGTGTGGATAGTCGTGCCATTAATAAGATCACGGTTAAGTATCGTTTTCCTATCCCTAGGCTTGATGACATGCTTGATATGATGACTGGCGCCACTATATTTTCAAAGATTGATCTTAAGAGTGGCTACCATCAGATTAAAGTTCGCCCAGGGGATGAATGGAAAACGGCCTTCAAAACGAAGGATGGTTTATATGAGTGGATGGTCATGCCTTTTGGCCTATCCAATGCCCCTAGTACATTCATGAGAGTGATGACTCAAGTACTACGACCGTTCATGGGAAAATTTCTAGTCGTATACTTTGATGACATCCTTATTTATAGCCAATCTAGGGGGCAACACATAAACCATCTGCGGCAGGTATGCATTACCCTGAGGAAGGAGAGCCTTTATGCAAACCTTAAGAAGTGTTCCTTCCTGACTGATAGCGTCATCTTCTTAGGTTTTGTTGTCTCCTCAGAGGGAGTGCGTGCGGATCCCCAAAAGATCCAAGCGATAGTAGATTGGCCTGAACCCCGCAACCTACACGAGGTTAGGAGTTTTCATGGGTTAGCCACATTCTACCGTCGATTTATAGCGGGATTCAGCACCATCATGTCCCCAATCACTGACTGTATGAAGAAGGGGGACTTTATATGGACCAAGTCTGCCGCTAAGGCATTTGAGGATATAAAGAAAAGCATGACTAAAGCGCCTGTAATGTGCCTCCCGGATTTCATGAAAGCATTTGAGGTTGCATGTGATGCGTCAGGTATAGGTATAGGCGGAGTTTTAAGTCAAGAAGGGCATCCTGTGGCATACTTTAGTGAGAAACTTAGTGATGCCAAACTACGATACTCCACCTACGATAAGGAATTCTATGCGGTAGTGCAGGCATTACGATATTGGAGACACTATCTCCTACCGCAAGAATTTGTGTTGTACTCGGATCATGAGGTCTTGAAATATCTCAATTCCCAGAAGAAACTAAACTCTAGACACGCTCGGTGGGTTGGTTTTCTTCAGGAGTACACATTCGTCCTCAACCATAAAGCGGGGGTTGAGCATAGGGCCGCTGATGCACTCAGTCGCAGGGTAGCTCTACTATCTGCCATGCGTGTTCAGGTGATAGGATTCGAGAGGATTAAGGAAGATTACATGTCGTGCCCGGACTTTAGCGAGATTTTTGCTATCCTTCAGGATGAGTTAGTACGTGAGCACGATAGTTATTTCCTGCAGGATGGATATCTTTTTAGGGCCACACAGTTATGTATCACACGTACTTCCGTGTGAGATTTTATTGTCTGGGAGATACATGCTGGAGGTTTATCAGGGCACTTTGGGAGAGATAAGGCGATTGAGTCAGTAGAGAGTCAGTTTTATTGGCCGAGCCTTAAAAGGGATGTTACCACCCTGGTAGGGCAATGTCGAGTTTGTCAGATGGCTAAGCATAGGAAGCAGAATACTGGCCTCTACACACCTTTACCTGTGCCAGATTGTCCCTGGCAAGACGTTAGTATGGATTTCGTGCTAGGACTCCCACGCACACCTAAAAAGCACGATTCAATTTTTGTCATTGTGGATCGATTCTTGAAGATGGCACACTTCATACCTTGCTCCAAAACTTTAGACGCCTCACACATTGCCAAGCTTTACTTTGATGGGGTTGTTCGTCTACATGGTCTGCCCAAGAGCGTAGTGTCTGATAGGGATGTAAAATTCATGAGCTACTTCTAGAAAACCCTATGGCATATGATGGGCACTAAGCTCAAGTTCTCCACTGCTTACCACCCACAGACTGATGGTCAAACTGAGGTAGTGAACCGTAGTTTAGGGAATCTTCTCAGGTGCTTAGTGGGTGAAAATCCTAGGAATTGGGATCTGATATTGTCCACTGTCGAGTTTGCATATAATGGGTCAATAAATAGGTCCATTGGCATGAGTCCATTTGAGGTAGTTTATGGTTACAAACCTAGAAAGCCTATAGACCTCATTCCCATGTCGCATCATCATAGAGTGTCTGAGTCAGCTGAGTCATTTGCACAACACATTCATGACTTGCATAAAGAGATCAGCAGGAGAATTCATTCTAGCAATGAAAAATATAAGGCTGTTGCAGATACTCACATGCGCTTCAAAGAGTTTAATGAAGGTGACTATGTTAGGGTGCGACTCAGATCTGAAAGGTTTCCTCCTGGAACCTTGAAGAAACTGCAGGCTCGTAGTGCTGGCCCATTCAAAGTCTTAAAGAAAATTGGTTCTAATGCATATGTGATAGATCTCCCTGCTGATTATGGGATAAGCTCAACTTTTAATATTGAAGATCTAGTGGCTTATAAAGGTCCAGCAGCTATACCCACAGACCCATTCTTTGAGCCCTCCCAAGATGACTTGAGTGTCCCTATTATGCCTTCGCCTACTCCTTTACCACCCAAACATCCACATAGAGAGCAGATTGACCGCATATTAGATGAACATGTTATATCAACCAGGCATGGTGGTTATCAGCGTTACCTGGTGAGTTGGAAAGGCCGGCCAGAATCAGACTGTACTTGGATTACCAGAACAGAACTCCAAAGGCTAGATCCAGATTTGCTTGAGTACCATGACAGCCAGCAGGCCCTACACTCGTCGGAGCCGAGTTCTTCCCACCCGGGGAGAGTTGATGGGGACATCAGGGTTTACACGCGCATGAGGCATCGGATTCAGCCCAGTTCATTGTGGATGGGCCCAAGCCCATTTTGAGATTTGAATGTATTTTTCTCTTTTGGTTTAGTCCCACATTGGGTAGGACGTGAGGGTTGATGGTTTGTTTTTTCTATTTAAAGACGTGTATCTTAATACTTTGAGATCAATGAAAACTTGAAAGAAATTCTCCCTCAAAACCTGTGAAAGGTCCCAATCCTTGGTGTAAAGCCCTGGATCTCTTGGTGTGAAGCCACTTATTTTTCCCCCAAAATCCCCAAATCGTTCGTGTTCTACTTCAGGTAGGCTCATTAAATGAGTTGATTCAAAAATATTCCTGCCGTGTTAGATTTTGGACAAATTGATCAGATAGGAGACATCAAACACTCTTAGAGGGAGTATTCATTGTGCCACGTTAAATCCATTGGTTGTCTCGTCGCTTCTCATAGTTTTCTTTTGCTGGATAGAACCCATTTCTTTAAGTGAAATAAATTATGGTAGGATCTATCTGTTTCTGCCTGTGATGGACACACGGTCACCCTGTTACGCACATTCGACTAACTCTCGGCAATTGCTTAAATGCACATAGGATACCCATGTCTGACATGCATCTGATATTTTTCCTAAATGACACAGCTTCACTACGAAAGTGTCCATCCTACATAATTTCTACTGGACACCAAACTAGTAATCCTTTTTTATCCGGATACCTCAATAAGCTACTGGATTATTTATTATCCATCCAAAATAGTTACAGAAGAAGGAAACAAAAGAAAGAAAGAAGCAGAGATTGGAGGAGAAAATGGGCCTGAGGTTTCCTTACTGTAGATGACCCTCCAACTGCTCCAGGAAGGGGCTTAATATTTTGTCATTTGCTGTTATTGCTATATTCCCAGACAATGATTGGGAACTAGCGTGTAGGAAAGAAAGTAAACAATTACCCAACGCTG
The DNA here is from genome assembly GCA_030789695.1 of Scilla litardierei. NCBI lineage: Eukaryota > Viridiplantae > Streptophyta > Magnoliopsida > Asparagales > Asparagaceae > Scilla > Scilla litardierei. The sequence continues at coordinate 21,670 of JAULAV010008097.1, read as the reverse complement.
GCAATTGAACTTTGCTGCTTTTGATGACCATTCTTGCCATATGTGATTAACTTTTACGTACAACTTAGAGAAACAGTTTTTCTACAGGTCTTCCGAATTATCCAGATCACAGACAAGCAATCCTCAGCAATCACAATTACCTTTTGCATATGCTTCCCTGTATATTTGGGTGTAATCATCATCTCCATTGTTTCAAGCACCATGGACTTAGTCCTAAACGGATTTCTAATTGTTGATTTTGCCAATTGGGTTAATTATCATATTCTTTCCATGTTTTTGTTGTTTCTTTTATTTTTTATCCTTAGTTGTAATGTGCGGTCTTATCTTTACCTCATGTGTCTAACTTCTCTTTACTTCAGGTGTCTAACTTCTTTGCGGAAAGTGGTTATCATAAGGTACCTTTTTGTTTGAGAAGCTATCTATTGCTTTATTATTAGCATGTAGTTATTCATGTGTACTATAACCAGCCTTTTTGCGCTTCACACTACTATAATGGCATTCTTGACGCAATTTACCTTGGGCATTGTTTGTTGTAAAAAAAGGATAACATTAGTTTGAAAAGTATTTAAATATCTATTGTTTCTTTTTAACAGGATGGTTCTAGGGATTTTTTTTTTCAAAATATAGGTATATAATTCTAGCTGCACTCTGAAGACAGCAGCAAATAAATATATGCCTTTTGATATTTGTTTGTGTGTTCATTAAGCTTTTTTAAAATTAATTTCTTTGCTTATGCTGTTTCTGATAAATAGAGAGTACATGTAGAAAAGGGGTGACAATCTTAGAGGTAAACTGATCTTGTATCAATTATTAATATGATGCAATATTCTAGCTTAGTACGCAAGTGGAATAGTAATGATGAAGTGTGCTATTAATCATGACGCAAGATTCAGGAGATGAGGTGTTCAGACTTTAGAACGAGGTTTGAAATCATGGTATCGGTGCCGGTCTCTGATCACTTCTTATGGTATCAGTGTCTGCCTGTCAGGATTTTTTGGGTGTTCCAGAACGCTACTACCCGGGTTTGGTATCAGTTTTGTTGAAAAGATAAGGAAATTAATTAGGATTATCTTAAAAATAGTGAACAATTAGCAACATTTTTAATTTTTTTGGAATAACTTAAATTTGTCTTAAGAAACAGCTGGTGAATGCAATAGCTAATGCATCAATCATTTACAAATAGATTTGATGCTTTGTTAATAGCCTAAGTTACAGGAACAAGTGGATACGTTGGGAAGGTCCTTGAGTATTTAGGATATATCTTTTATTTATTTTTATACACATTCAATATTAATGTGTAATATTTGTCGTTTTCAGTGGTTTTTTCTGCAAAATTTTGAACAATAGGCAAAAAGGAATTGGTTAAATATGTAAATCATAGAGAAAACTCGGTGCAAAAATTAGTTATATAGTTCTACTCTAATTTGATGCTCAATTATCCCTTGTTAGAATATTATTTAGAAAATTGTATGCCTCATTTATTCCATACCCTTAAAATATTGCCTTTGTTATGGTGATCCGTTTTTGATGGGGGACCAATTAGAGTCAACTTTATTTTTTTCTATTTCTATATTATTTTTATTGTTATTTTTATAACGTCTCAGTCTTTAGTTATTTTTGAGTCTTTTTTTTGAGTGTTTTAGTCTTTTTAGAATTTTAGTCTCACATTGGGTGGGGAAAAGAGATGGGTTAGTTGTAAAGCCTATATAAAAGTCCTAGACTTGTTTTATAATCAAGTCTTATAATCCATCGGTGAATGAATAGATCAATGGAAAATTTTTACCAAACATGAGAAAGGTCCATCTTCTTGTTGGGAATCCAAAAAACCCTAATCATCCTGAACTTCCCCAAATCTTTCCCAAATTTTCCATCAAAATCCCTAGATCTATCTTGTTCTACATCAATTTGGTATCATAACCGAAGATCCCATCTTTGCTGGTTCTGTTCCTAGATCCACACAAAAAATCCTACATAGCCCACAAATCCGAACCCTAGCCTATCCGCCACGACGCGTTGATTTCCATCCAAGATTTTCCAAAATTCTTCGATTCACCGCTCCAATCTCCTCGACAAACTACAACGCCGATGTTCCTTTCTCCCTCTTCCAAGCTCATTAAAAAAGTGAAAAAGGATGAAGAAGTGAAGAAAGACGACTTACCTGCACGCCTTCATCGCCTGGACGAACTGCCACATCCTCCTATACAGTCGATGAACCCCTCTACACCTGCTAGAGCCGTCGCCATTGCCGTCGCCTGCCGTTATCAGCACCACAACCATTAGAGTTGTCGAAGCACATCGGCGCCATCACTGGCGACGGTGTCATCGAACCCCCAGAATTCTTCGTCGCCCCTAGCAAAGCTACAGAAACCAGTTAGGACACGAACCGTTATAGGATTCGTCTAAAATCGACGCGAGCGACGACTGAGCCGACTATGCTATAGTGTCAGCTCGATTAAGCCGACCCAGACACGACGCCGAGCCGAGCTGTCGACCGCAGCTGGCTTAGCCGAGCCGTTGGTCGAGCCACGGCTCAACAGTGAGCCGTGGTGTTTTTCAGGGAAAGTCTGTTGTGATTCTCTGTGATTCTCTATGCAGTTTGTAATTTTGAAGATTCTGGATCCATTTGAAGCCCAAATTTAGTGTTGTTCGGACCAGTGGATAGTTGACTTATCCAACTACGCATAGGTGTTCCCCATACAAGAGGATCTGCTCTAAATTATAGGATACCACATTGATTACTACGATGAAGACTATAAGGGCTATTCTCCTCAAACAATGTATAATTGGGTCCTATACTTTTATGACTTCGAAGACATGTATGGATATGGTGATTGAGAATCCCATCTAGAATATTTCTTCTCATATTTGATTTTTCATAATAACAAAAATATACATATGCATTTCACAAGAAGAACTGAGATCCTAGTATAGGCAACTTCAACGTTATATTCGTCAATGGTCAGTGTTCAAAATTTGTCTTCAATCTTGCTATTCTTTCAAGCATAAATATATTCCACATGCATCCAAGCAATTTTCAAGCCCAAAAGTAAAGATGTCGTCAGAAGAAAAGATAAGTGATAGCAACAAACGAATTTTTCAAGCGATCCAACAATGAGAAATGTAATAACAGAGTAAACTTAAACCATAGCACACTGTAGAGAGTGATCCAATACATGAGACAGAGTGTAAATCTGAATATGAGCTGAAGCCAGATCCTGACCAAAAGATTAAGACACGGTTTGAGCATGTAACCGAGTTAGATCCCGAGCTCGAACTAGAGCCAGAGTCCGAATTGGAGCCAGAGCTAATATTGGAGAAAGTATTGGAGTCCTTGCATGAGCCCAAGCCTGAGTCAGAGCCAAAGTCAAAATTTAATCCATCATTGCAATTAGAGCCAGGGCCTTATCTAACCGTCTGTTATACATGCACCAAAAATACTGAAAGAAGTGTCAATGAATCTAATTGAGTATATTTAGTTTGTTATCTCAGATCATCCATACTTGATTAGCAAATATGTTCTATATGCTTTTCTATCTATCATGAATTGGGAGAAATCATCGAAAATATTTGTCTGCCCATCTGCATACTATTACACTTCAAAGTTGGTGGACGCATCTTTTCCAACTGATTACTGTCCAACTGTGCTATTTTTTGCCGTCCTTACCAAGTGGCGAAGTTTTTAAGCCAGGAAGAATGATTGGGACCAATTAGAGTCAACTTTCTTTTTTCTATTTTATTTTATTTTATTTGTTATTTTTATAGCGTTTGAGTCTTTAGTTATTTTAATTGTTTGTCTTTTTAGAATTTTAGTCCCGTATTGGGTGGGAAAAATAGAGATGTTAGTTATGTTGTGGTGGTTACGGAGGAGTAACCTAAGAGAGAATCTCGTTCTCTTTTAAATATGCAAGTAACTTCAGACATAAGTATTCACCTATTTGACCTGATCGAGGTATTTTAATACTTTTCCCGTCTGGTTTTCTATCAACAGTTGCTCAGAATAGCGGGGTTGAAGTATTTTTTGTTTTTCGGATGCATCAGCTTACTCTAATGGATGAATGAGGACATTATAGGCCTCAAACGATTGAAAAGTTCGTTACTAAGCTTCCGGTAGTGTGTTACCATCGTTTTCTATAAACAAACTACAAGAATCTACTTCCAGGTTCAATACATATAATTTTGCTTTCCACTGCCCTTTTTTCTAACTTGATGCCATAAAGCCTATTCCTTCAAGTTTTGTATATATATCTTCATAAAAGGCACCACACTTTCACTTTTTTCTCAAAATCATGGCTTCTTTTATAGTGAAGAGTGTACATTTGTCATTTCCTTTGATTGGGGTACTTACTTCATATGTCCTCTCCACTATTAATAAGCTTGAGGTTTAGAATCCGGACTCATGAGTGCATTGAACTTATAGACTCATGAGTGCATTGAACTTATAGGACAAAGCCTCTATAAAGGCCCTAGATTTTTTTAATAATCAATCGATGAATGAATGGATCAATATAAAATTTTTTCCAAACATGTTAAAGGTCCCACTCCTTGATGAGAAGCCTCAGAAACCCTTGGTGAGAAGCCATTACCAATAAGCCATAATTATCACGTTCTTTCCCAAATCTGCCCCCAAATTATCCATCAAAATCCATAGGTCTATCCTATTCTACATCAGTTTTATCCCGTTCAACATCAGTTTTGTTCTTTGATTTGCATATTGTCTTTGATTATTGTGTAATGACATCAAAAATTACATGGTGATCATATTTGGAGGTAGACTTTTTTACTTGTCTTCGAATAGGTTATATTTTCATTATGAAGTATATGTCTGTTTAATTTTATTTTCAATTATAAGTCTGTTGGGTATTTTGTTACTTTTATTGAAAACTTTATGCATACAACGGATCTAAATATTATTTCTTTTTTCTTCGTGTAATATGTTCTTAAAACTTCTTGACTCTGTCTATTGTGTTAGTTAACTTAGATCATTATTATTTTTATATTGTTATGTTAAGATTTGCCACAATCTTTTAAATTTTGGATGAAATTTCTCGGGGTTTACAGGAATTCTTAAGTTATTACCGTTTTATTTGGATAAATAAGCAAAACAGCATACTGCAGTAGGGTATGTGCAAATAAAAGTACAAAATAACTTGGTTCTCTTTCTTCAAGTTTAATGGATCTGATTTAAAAATGCGTTCCTTTTACTCGACTCTAGCTTTGAGCTCAGTCTGGGGCTTAAACCTAATAGCTACAACCTTACCCTTTAATTCCTATTTCCGAGATTTTTTTCTGTCATACCTTTAGATAGCTAAGAGGGGCAGCAACAAATGGACTTATGGAGAAAATGAACTAGATTCAGATATCAGCATGGAAAGATGTAATCTGCTTGAAAACATGATTGCCTGATCAACAACCTGATCAACATACCTGATTCCCCTGATTGAAAACCACCAGAACAAGTGTCAACTGTTTCAGCTGAAACGTGAAAACCATGATTGTTTCAAAGGAACCCAAACGAAACCTTGGTTCAGAGAGAAACAACACTGCTAATCATAGGAGAGAAACTTGAAAGGAGTTGATGACGAGTGATACACAGGCTGAAATTTCATGGCATGCCGCCATCAAAACATTGAGAATAATTTCTTTTCTTTTTTCTTTTTTCTTTTTTTCTTTTGTTTGTTTTTTTTTTGGGGGGGGGGGGGGGGGGGGGGCAGAGACTGCCTTTATATTCAAAAACTTACTGCCAACAGAACCCCATACCAGCCGCAAAGACAATGAACAGAGAGCTCAGCATTGAACCAAATATGAAATAGCTGACAGCATGCAAGATCATAATAGAATATTGTAATAAGTGATACAAAAAAAGTGGATTACTATTGTAAAGCTCCGTGTCCGGGTGCCATTACATTTTTCAATATTTATACAGGTCCTGCAAGTACCAGTGAAAGCAATATAGAACGAAACAGGAAAATTTATAAATGGAAGCATTTTTTATTCATCCTTCAAGAGGGTACAAAAGCATAACTGAAAAGGAACTAATAGTCTCACATTCTAACAATAAAATAAAGTAAGCTTTAAAATGTAAATAAACTCTCCTTACTAAACCGGTCTAAGAAATCTGCGTGTTCTACTGTTCTACTGGAAATTCGGACTCCTCAAACACTGAAGCCTCCTTGTAAGCTGGATCGTCACTTGAAGTAAAACGGAAACAATAAAGTAGACGAACTCAAATCCATAGAAGTTAACACGGTATTTGTAAGTCTGGCGCTATACTCTACTGGTCCTTCGGATCAGCTTCCGTTGCCGAACTCGAATCTCGGATGGTTCGGAATCAAGAACACACCACTCTCATGCGTCGACAAACAATCGTGGCATGGAATGTCCTTAGCCAGTCCATCATGAATACGACATCGAAATTTAGTATATTAATTACTATGAAGTCGACGTAGAGTTCTCGTCCGTAAATAACTACGGAACAGTTTGGATATCCACTAGTCATCTGCAGCACATCACCTCCCATCTTGACATCATAACCGAAGTGAGGGAGAGATAGGAACGTGTTGGTTAGCAAAACATGACGTTATAAAGCAATGCGAAGCTCCCGAATCAAAAAGTGCTAGCGCATGTTTGCTAGCTACTAGCACAATACCTACGGTCGCAAAACTACGCCTAAGCACACAATATAGAAAATAACAAAATGAAAGAAGATGGTAAATTTCATACCCGTAATGACATGTCATGTAGCCTCGGCCTACTCTGTTGTCATGGTGAACTTCTAACACTTAGTGGATGTAGCTGTGTTCGCTAATGCTGGAATCCTTTCCGTTGCGGGGGGTCCACGCCGAGGATTCCCCGCTAGAGCTGTAGCTGGTATTGCCGTCAATGCTGAAGCCAATGGTCTCTGCCTTTTCTGGGGACTGTCTCTGGCAGTGTAGTCATCTGCTCTACAAATCAGACATTGGTCAGGAGATATCGGCATTCAGACTTGACGTGTCTTGGTTTGTTGCAGTAGTGGCATATAGTCCGCTATCGACACTGTTGTGGCTGCTGTGGATGTTGTGGATGTTGTGATGCATGCCTCTTGAAAGGTGTTTACTGAGCTGGTCGGGGCGCCTGTTGGTTAGATGGTGGATGAGGTTGTCTTTGAGGGGCAGCCGCTTGTCGTTCTCGCTCTCCCTTTCGCTGCACGTATTCGTAGTCCCGAGCTGCATAGAATACTTTAGTGTAAGTCTTCAACTTCAATCCAACCCGTTGTTCATGAATTTTGATGTTCAAGCCTTCCTGAAAACGCTGAGCTCAGTCCAATGGATCAGACACTATAGTTTTCGCAAACCTGCTGAGTCTGAAAAACTCAGCGTTATATTGTTCTACATTCATAGAGTCTTGTCTCACATTCATAAATTGGGCATGTAGTTCCCTCTGTCTCTGCAGAGAAATACCGAGCATTGAAGTTTTCTTTGAAGGTGCTCCATGAAATCGGTTGAACCAGACGGTCTTTTTCTGAGTCCCACCATGCTCTGTTATTTTGAGTCCATTGTAGCTTAGCCATGTCTACACATGAATCTGGCACGATCCGTGCCGCTTTCAGCATGTCAGCAATGCAGTGCAACCATTCTACTGTAAGGGGGTTTTTGTTTCTTAGAAAATTGGTCGTCGCAGTGACCGGAATTGTTGTACACCTCATTCACACCTCGGTTCAGGTTCCTTTTGCAAAGCTGGGGTTATCTCTCGTAAGGTCTGGTCTGAAATATGGATTGTTGCTACATGCTGCTCATTATTATTGTTGCCACTGTTGTTGCTATCATTTTCATTGTCAACGTTGTCATTAATGTGGTTGTTGACGTTGTGGTTACTGCCATTGCCATTGTCAATGGGATCATTGATGGTTGGGGTTAATGTTGTTGACATTGTTGACAGTCATAGATCCACTGACATCGCATTGATCTACTGTCATGTTCTCGTTGATGATGATCGAATTATTCGCAGTGGACATTCACAACGAGTGTATGCTTTCGGTATTCTGTATTCCAAAAAAGGATGTCAGTCGACTGTTCATTTACAAGTATTTCTCGTTTGCTATATACTGTTCACGAGGTGGTTTGCGGGGACCCGTATGTGTCACCACTTCTAACGCACACATGTCCCGATGCCGTTACATCTTTCATTATTGATGCAGGTCATTCAAGTACCAGTGAAAATAATATAGAAAGAAACATGAAATTTTATAAATGTAAGAATTCTGTATTCATCCTTCAAGAGGGTACAAAAGCTTAACTGAAAAAGAACTAATAGACTCTCACTCTAACAATAAAAGAAAGTAAGCTAAAATGTAAATAAACTCTCTTTACTAAATCGGTCTCAGAAATCTGCGCGCTTTATTGGAAATTCGGACACCTCGAACACTGTAGCATCGTATTTTGATCGTCACCTGTTGAAAACATTTAAAAGAGACAATAAAGTAGATGATATTTACAATAAACAAACAATTATAATTTTTACATGCAACACTACTCCTAACATGACAATAACAATTAAACACTAATCTAAGTCTATCTAACTAAAACATCCCATTATTAACTTACTCACAATGTAAATGAAAAGAGGGAACCGAAGAACCAACCCGATCCACATGCGAGCTCACCTGGACATTAATTCCCTGGTCCAAAGAAGTCGATAGGGGACGCATTAAAGTCGGTACACGTCAGCTAATGAGCGTGGTCTTCGCCCCCTTCCTATCTTTAATTATGAGTACCCAAAACTCCATGTGTCATTTCTATCTATTTCAATTTCTTTTTCATTTGTTTCCTAGGTCAGTACTTTTTAAACTATGTAAAAAGAATCGTGCACAAACCTGTAGTGTCTATATCAGTAGGTCCAATGTATTCCACAAACAATAACTTTATTTGCATAATTCTAATTACATAAATTTTATTTTTAACTATAAGAATTATATCAATCAATTTCTATAGTAAAGAGAAACCCTACACAATCCACTCCAAGACATTTCTACAACAATCAAATCTTTAATTTAAGCTGAAAAGAAACCATTTTTAAAAGAATTTAAACAAATATAGGATCAGATTCGTATTTATTAGGCATCAAAGAATATGTTCTAGGGTTTACCAGCTCGAGGGAATTTATCCAAAAAATCTTAAAATAGGGGCATTAAAGGGTCTCATGTTGTAATTAAAATCCAACCAAAATAGCCCCACATGCCACAATAATGATTTGAACCGAACACACATTATACAATCGTCAAATAAGATATTGTACATCACAGAAGAAGAGCACATCCATCAAACAGGAAAAAGAAAGTAGCCGAACACAACAGGACATAGCCGAACACAACATGATATAGCCAAACACAAGCCGCAGGGTAAATACAGCCATGTGGGCTGAAACAGTTGCAAGGAAAACATCGAGTAGCGGAAAGAAACTCAGCCGAAACCCCAGCTGAAACCCCTCTGAAGAGGAAAAATCTTGGTGGCCAACCCTAAACCCCAAAATCCACATATCAGTATTTTAGAGCGGTGACCTCGGTTGCCGCTTTACTCATAGGATGACTTAGCCATCAATAGGGAAGAAAATCCCTTCGTATAGCAAACGAATCATCGTCTCCATGAAGAACACCCAACAAAACAATTTCGAAACCTTAAATCTTTTATAAATTAAAGACATGAAAAAGAAATAATTGAAGTTTAGAGCAAATATGTTTTACCGTGCATCGTAGATGGATCCGAGAACACCCAAAGAATTCCAGAAGTAAATCGGAAACCAATGGAGGAATTTTGAAAAGAGATAACAAATTTCGCACGAAACAATCCCTAGGCAATCATGTATAAATAAGCAGATACCAAACCGTGTGAGAGGATAAGAGTAGAGTCCTTATCGGAGGGAAATTCCCTCCCAAAGAGACGGTACATTGAGGGATTAGGGTTTTAAATTTTTTATTGGTTGTCGTCGGCTTCTCTTTAGTCGCCCTAGAGCTCAAGAGGAAATGTGTCGGGTGCTAGTGTGATCGGGTGGCTGTTGGGGGAGGGGGGGGAGGTTAAAATAAAAGAGGGGCTGGGCCTCAATGGGCTGGGCTATTTAGAAAAAGAGAAAGAGAAAGAAAAGAAAAGAACTGGTCATTACAACTATCTGGACTCTAATCTATTCATACTCCATATGTACATTAATACATATACACGTCTGCAAGTGTTTAATTGACAAGCTTGGCTCAAATTTTAGTGTCAATCTAAGTTTGACTTAATCTTAAGAGTAGAAACTACACTAATATTTCTCAGGCCATGCTCATGTTGAACTCTTATTTTAGAAGTGGAAGGTCATGTGAATATTGTAAATCTGGAAATTTTCATTCTAAGGTTATTTTCCATCTTTCTGGGAGGTGTTTACTTCTGCCAACTTTTAAAATTTTCATACTCATGCAATTATGATGCTGTTGCACAAATAATTATGGCTAGAATCTTATATTAACCATTAAGAATGTTAGTATTCTGTCACTTTACTTCGTATTCTTGTCAGTTCTTCTATATTTGTGTAATAGGTGAAAGTCGTTGTCTTCTCAAAAACTGGAGAGCGTGCTATTCCATTTATGCGGCAAGCTGCCAAGGATTATTGGTCTTATGCATCCTTTGCTATGGTCCTTTGGAGAGAAGAAGATTCTTCCTACTGGTGGAGCATGTATGTGCTTCCATTGCCATGCTGAGTTCGACGATCTGTTGACACTCCTAGCCCTCATGTTGTTTTCATTATTAGTAAGCATTAGGAAAATTTTGATTGAAATTGTATTATGTCATTTTCTGCACTACATTATTTTTAGCAATCTAGTTTGATGTAAACCATAAAGGAGAATATGATAATCCTGTTAGTAAGGTAACCTTCTTAATTAGGGGACTTTGCCTTGATCTTCCCTAGATATGTTATCACTATATTTTATATAGTTTGATGGGTTTGAGCACCAATTCTCAAGCTGGTTTGAACTTTGAAGTTGGTTACAATTCTTTTTACCATCCCAATGTCAATCCACTCTTAAAATTCTCAAGCCAACTTGGCCAAAGATGGGTCCAATTTTTTGGTTTCTGACCAAACCCAGCATAATTTTTGTCCGGTGCACTTTAGGCAGCAAAAAACACATAGAATGGTGGGAAAAAAATGAATTAACAAAAAATATATTTTAGGTGTGTTATTATCATCATCATTATAATTATTGTCTATTTATTTTTTCTAATTTTCATACTATATGTATCATTAGGAAAAGCATGGAGTGTCAAACTAGGGCTGCAAAAAATATGGATGCTTAACTCGTGTCTGATTTCACATTCATTTTTTAATGAAGATATCCGCATCATATAAGTTGCAACTACGGATAGGGATTTGGTAGTGGTAAATATCCAGAATATTTAAATGTTTATCTGAATATGCTTTATATGGCTTAACGCACATATATATTTGAATGCATATTTGATACATTAGTCGAACAGAGACAAACCCATGAAGTCAATTATCGCATATAGTGTCGACATAGAGTTTTAAGATACATACATAATAAACTACTAAAACTCAGTGCATAACTAGTTTGGTTTCTAGTTCTAGTTCATAAATTCATAATCGTTAATATCCAATAACTATCCGGTTCCAGTCTGAACCTGAATTGATATCAGACTATTATGTTTACTGAGTTGGAATACCTGTATCCTATATATTAATGAAAATAAATATTGACATGTTAATGCTTTGGTTCAATCCGTATCCGATTCTATGCACCACCATATGGCACTGAGCTAAAGCGTAGGCATCATGTATAGTTTCTGCCACCTGCAACCTTTTGTCTTAGAACATTTAGGTTTTAAAACATTTTCCACTTCATTGAATAGTCATATTCAAACGCAGGCATCAGTTCTCTCGTGTTATATGGATTGTGCTTTGATACATTATTGAACTGTTGTCCACACGTGTGCATGCGTGCAACACTCCTTGGGTGCAATTTCAGTTTGTTTGTGTTGGGCTTGCAGTTACGGTCTAAGGAACCATCACCTCCGCACATGAGATTGGTTTCAAAGATAGGGACAATTTTCATTTTAACCTTTTTCGTTATGTGTTTGCACGTAACATCAATTTCAAGATAACACTACTTATTTGTCGGTTCTTCACAATTTGGAATGAACAATAGGGTGTATTTATATATACATTTTTAATGTTTTGCACCTGAACTCCACATGGCCCATGTTAAAACTTGCCCTCTTCGGAGATTAGAGTTATTATGTAAAATTTGATCCATAATTCTTTAATTTTTTAAGCATATCTACGCTCTTAGTGTACCTTTTAACATAAATTATATGATTTAGTCGGCTATATCCTAATTGTTATTTGCACAAAGGACTGGATGTGCCATTCTTGTAAAACACACTATTTAATCTAATGTCTAGAAATCTTACATTAAATACTTTACAATTGTTATTATTGATAGCCGCAATCCTTCCTTTTTGTAGGTCATCCAAAACCACTTGCAATTTAAATAAATAAATAAATGTGCCCATTTTGATGTGATTTCATTGTAATTCATACATTTAAAATAGATTAAAGAAACTTGTTACATACTGTAAGATGAATATGTAAATACACTATTTTTAGTTGGGAGTTAGTATCATCGTATCACACCGTGATGGTAGTAGTTAGAGGAAAAATGGTTGAGCATTATACGAAGAAACAACAAAATTCATCTTACTTTCATGTTCCTCAGATGCATCAAATTTTTTTTTGTTTTCTTTATTATTATTATTATTATTATTTTTTGGGGGGGGGTCTTGCTCACTTGCAATTCGTGTATATGATTTTAGTGTCCCTAAAATTTGATGATTATTTTATATACACTCGATATTTTGAATCTCTGTGCAATATATCCTTTGTAATGAAATGCATCAAGGCATAACTGTACCTCACCATGCCCTAGTAAATTCATTTAACACATTTTTCTGCTGCGTTGCTTGCTCTTACAATAATGTCCTTTTGCATTAGCTCATCTTTCTGTCCTTGAACTAAATGAAACTAACAGTTTTACTTCGATTATCAGGTTTAATGTGGAATCAGCCCCCGCCATAGTTATTCTGAAGGATCCAGGAGTACCGCCTTTTGTTCACCATGGCATGCTTCTCTCTTTTCTTTTCCCTTTCCTTAGCCACACAAATGACGTTCATGGTTCACTAACCAAAGCTAATTGTCATCCCATTTACTGCAGGAAGTCTAAACAGTTCACAGTTTTTGAACATTATGGAGAACAATAAATATCAGGGTATGGGTTTTCCGAACAACTATTACTAGCTGGCAAACCGGGCAAACTTAGCTGGCCTTCACTTCTTAAGCTGTTTTTTACCTGCAGCAGTTGGAGCTAGCCATGTGTTGGAATCAAACTTGACAGATCAAGTTCAACTTTTAGCTTGTTTAGAATAATTGATGTTATGGTTGAACTAGTTCAGGCAGAGCTCAGGTTGTTATTTCATTGTTTACAACATGAAGCACGCCTTTTTGAATTTCACCTTGGAAATTATTTAACTTAGAAGTTTACCAAACTTGAATATGCACAAAACAAGCAAGGTAATATCTTTTAATAAAAAGAACAAAACTATAACCAGTAAGGAAGTTAAAAGCTTGAAAATTCATCCGCTAGGAGAAGATAAATAGTTTTCGCCATGTCCAAAAGGCGTACTATCTTCACTCAAAAATTGTTATAAGGAAGATTAGGAAGCTCGTCAAGTGTCAGTTTAGCTTGATACTATTAGTCCACAAATAAACAGCGCCCATTTATTTGACAATTATAATGCAAACCCCCTTAATTGGAATCAGAATTTCAATTTTGGATGTCATTGTCTGGCAAAATTCTATTCATTTGAACTAATTTTCAAAATTTTAATTTAATCAATTCATGTCATTAAATATGCACCTAATAATCTTCGATTCCCACTATCAAATCTCACATGCTTCCACTATCAAATCTCACATGCTTTTATCAAAATAACCGATAAATATTGGATGCCCTCATTGTTATAAATCAAGATGCAGAGAAATAACAATTTTTGCGTTTAGTTTCAAATTTGGTTCACGTACATTTACATGTCCCTAGACATCTAGCATGTCATTTTGTTAATAAACTGTGTCGAGGAGGTGCTCAGTTCCGACCTAATTAGATTTAAGACATTTATATATCACCATTGTTGTTATCCATTTCCATGGTAGTCAAACTGGAGGCCTTTCCAGACGACCCTAATGCCCACATGAGCCCTACTTTCAAACGTAAATTGTGAAGCATTAAGATAGTTTGATATACTTTGTTGGAATCCCACAACCCAATGGCTTAATCATTTAGCTGAAGTGGTTATCTGAGAAGGCTACTTATAGTTTAAGTACCCATGATTAGCAATCATAAGCATCCACGTCTTACGCATTCAAACTTGATCAAGTTGAGCCATGTACAACTTGACGTTAGCTTGTTAATTGTCCAAATTTTATCATCAAACTTGCCACTGGATTGTAGCTGAGGCCTGGTTTAAACAGTTAAGTTAGAGCGATGTAAATGTCAATATTAAGGTTGGCCTCCTACCCTGTTCAACCTATGCAAGTTATTCAAATTTTGAGTTCACTGTTCCCTCTCATATTGTTTATGCCAACAATACTTGAATAATGTGATTTTATTCCCTTCCAGAACTTCCGCAACTAAGGAGTGTGACGTCAATGGAATTAGGCTGTGATGCAAATGGTTTTTCCCGTGCTGGAAATCATACGGTGACCTGGTACTGTGTAATTCTTGCTGGGCGCCCTAGCATGGAACTAAATAAAATGCGTGAAGTAATCTCTCTCACCTTGATCCAGCAGTTCAAAGAGTATATATCTATCCTTCTTTGAGTTATCTTGCGTACCTGGTATCATTGTGTAGACCATGCGGAAGGCGCAAAGGACATTATCAATTATGGTTGATTCAGATCCTATCGAATCAACATTAATCCCTCTACCAGCTGCTCGAATTGCACTAAGAGAGAATCGCCTAACATTTGCATGGCTGGATGGTGAGGCTCAAAAGGTTTGTCACTTTTGAAATCCATTTCCTTAGTGTTTTTAAACTTCTCTTTCGTTGGTTGTCATTCAACCATGAAGCTGGATTTATTAACTTCTAGAAGCTAATTGATGTCAACTTATTTTCTACATATGGATTATGGATGAAATCATGCTTGCCAGGAAGCTACCACAACTATCCAAAATAGTCATGTGATTAATGAGCTGGCCTACTATGTGGCCATGTTCATCAATGCAAGCCATGGATTCTTGGTAATTAAAATGGTGAATGTGAATGCATAAGTGTTAAATTTCTCTCAAGCAGTTGGCACAGCTGTATAGAATCTGCACTGGCTAGTTCTATGGGTCTGCTAGACACTTTTTGAGCATATGTTCCGCTTGTGACTATTTGATTTCACATAATGTGTGCGTAGAGGGCGGAAGTGTCAAAAAGACCTTTATCAAGACAAGATTTTTGCATGATCTGTAGTCTCTCTTACCGTGATATGCTTGATATGATATTATGAAGCTATATCTAAATACTGAGGAAGACAAAAATTTATTGTTGCCTTATCCTGTTTAGGCTTTTTATAATCTTATCCAATTTAATGTAAATTGATGACTTGGTGGATTTAGATAAATATGTAAACACGAAGGACAGTTGTAGATATGATTTATATGGAACCAATATAATCTTATATCGAATTATCTATGGAGATAGAGATCGAGAAAGAATTGGTATCGTGTTGTATTCTTTAAATATAGAGAAGTTTAGGTAAATTTACAAAACTATTAAGGTAGAACTAATTGGATCTATCTTTTTCTTATTCAGAACCATTCATCATAGCTTGATATAGCTGGATGGAAAAAGCATATCAGTAAATAAATACTTTTAAGTATCTTGAGTCGGTTATCCAAGAGAGTGCAGAGATTAAGAATGATATTGATCATAAAATTAAAGCATGATGGTTGAAGTAGTGTAGAGTTGCACCAGGAGTGTTGTATAGGAGTGTTGTATGATTAAAATATACAAGACGATAAATTAAAGCAGGATGGTAGAATTAAAAGATAAATTGTATAAAACAATGGTTAGACTAGTTATATTATGTATTACAGAGTGTTGGGCTATCAAGAAGTATGAATAAAGTTTAGGTGTGTTAGAGGTGTGAATATTTTGATAGATATGTAAATAATAAAAAAGATTAGATAAAAAAATAAAAATATCCAAGTGAAGA
Source organism: Scilla litardierei (assembly GCA_030789695.1). Lineage (NCBI taxonomy): Eukaryota > Viridiplantae > Streptophyta > Magnoliopsida > Asparagales > Asparagaceae > Scilla > Scilla litardierei. The sequence goes on along the minus strand of JAULAV010008097.1, from coordinate 5,393 downwards.
TATGCATGGTTTTTGCAGCGGATAAGATGAGAGAACAATGCTTAAGATCGTTTAGCCATATACAAAGAACTGTTGATGCACTTGTTAGAAGAACAATATATATAAATATTGAGATCAAGAGAAAGAGATAGACCAAAATAGAAATGATAAGAATGGATATGAAAGATCTTGGTTTGATATAATAGAGGTATTTAAATCGTAATACGTGAAACACGAGTATTCATTATCACGATCCGACGTGTTCGCAATTTAACATTCTTTCTATTCAGCGCATCCAATCCTAATTTTTTTTGAGATGAATGCTAAAATTATGATGACGATTTAGAACTATTCATCCACGATTTATGGGAATTTTGCAGAGGTTTTGGGACAAAACTAAAGTGTAAGGGTTTGATGTGATGGAAGGTTAAGGAACGGTTCATGAGTTATATTGTAGAAGAAAACTAATCAAATAATATGAAAAATTATTTTGGTTCAGATGTGATATCTGGAATCTAAAACAATGAAATAGAAATCAAGGTTAAGAGATAGAAGCTTCACTAGATACGATCAAATACGCGGATAATATCAACCCAAATTTAATATTTAGTAACCTAAATGAAATATCTGTAACATTATATGTGATCGTACCATTTGAACTTTTTACATATTTAAATTATAATGATTTGGATGTGTTTTACCATGCTTTAAATATTAACAAATTAATCACATTTAAGATAATTTTGAAATGTTGATTTTGTTGCCACTTTTTGCATGAGTAGAACACATTAGAATCAGTTGAATCATTATTTGTACTTAGTTTAAATGTGTCATATCACATCCAACAAAACAAATTAAATGGCAACAAAAAAGTCAACTGATTTTGCTATGTTTTATCCATGTGTTAAGTGCCCACAATTAGTTGGTTTTAGTAAAATTCTATTTGGTTGATTATGTCGATACTTGATGCATGGTTAAATCATACCAAAATCATTTGGACTTTTATTTTTAGATTGTTTAAATGTATTAGATTGCATCTAACAGAATGTATTTTTATTTGGGTTTACAATTTTATTAACTTAGGGCGTTCAATATTTGTTCAAAAAATAAACAGAAATTCTGTCGTTCCTCACGTTATATATGTATGTATGCCCTCATGTACATATGTATATACTAAATTTTATTTTAAAGGAAGATAGTCCAAAATTGGCAAAAATAGAGAATATACATGAAAGTTAGACATCTACATAATAACTTAAGTTTTTAGGTTTGAAGTGTTATGTCCTCTGAAATTTGACTAATCACCCATACTCACAGTTGAATTCATCTTGACTTTGAGGCGGGATCATTAGTAAAAGTCACGTTGACAAAAATATTTAAAAAAATTGAAGATCATAATTTTAATGTTGAGCATTTATCAAATGGCATAAGGTTTTGAATTAGTATACTAACCCAAATCATGCCATCACTAATTTGAGTAAATGTGGGACCCCAATTCTTATTCTAATTCTAACATGAATGCATGTATGCGAGCATTGAAATGCCAATACTTCTACTTTCGTTTGACAATGCACATACCAAATAGAAAATTCAAACCATTAGATGTGATCTACTAAACTGTCTATACATAAAATTCAAATGATCTCGGCATTTTTTGCTCATGCAACAAAGTGGTCGTAGTATATTAACTTTTGTGTTGGCTTAAGACTTTGATTTTTCGGCCATATATTTTATGGACAAATATGTCAAAATCCTTTGAAATTTTAATTATAAATAATGTTCAAGTAATAGACTAGATGATACCAGGGTTTGAGGTATCGGCCGATACCATTAGGTATCGGCCGTATCGTATCGGTATCGGCCGTATCGTATCGGTATCAGCAGTTGACGATACCGAAACCAAGAGTTAGTTTCAGTATCAGCCGATACTGAACGGTATCGGTTAGTTTCGGCCGATACTTGCTGAAACTGATCGAAACCGGCCGAAACTGACCGATACCATTTAGTACCAGTCGAAGACGGAGGAAGAAAAATGTGTAATTAAATAAAAATTCTCTAAAAATCCAAAAAAATTCGTGAATCAATAGGGTGCATAGAAAACTCGGTTAAAAGAGAGGAGAAAACCCTAAGGTTTCAGCTTGAAAATGATGAAGAATTAGACGAAGAAGAGTCAGAACCAAGAAAAAATTGATAAAAAGAAGAAAAAGGACAAGAAAGATGATGAAAAAATTGAACTCACCGCATCGCGTTGCCGCCTCGCCGAAACCTGCCTCCTGCCTCGCCGAACCCGCCTCGACCATCTAGCGTGAGAGTGAGAGAGAGCAAATAGAGATAGATGCCCGAGTCGCCTTTTGGGAGATGCTGCGTTCTTTAAAAAGGCAAACTTGTAAATAAACGGTATGTGCATAAAGTAAAACAGTCGGTGTGCATATCAAGCGGATATTTTGTGGCAACCCTGTAAATAAGTGGTATGTGCATAAAGAAAAATGGTGGGTGCGCAAAGCAACGCCCAGCGATTTTTTGGCAAACTTGTAAATAAGTGGTATGTGCGCAAGGTAAAACGGTGGGTGCGCACGGCAAGCTTTAGGATCTATTCATTTATCTAATATTTAGTATTTAAGTACCAAACTATAGGTATTTAGTATTTGATATAATTACGAACTCCATATTTAGTATTTAGTATTTGATAGTATATGATTAATATTTTAGTTTGTTAAGTATTTAATAGTATTTGATAGGTTTAGATTTAAGAACTTCCAAAATCATCACTGTGTGTATATAGTATATACATATTTAAAGTATCTCCGAAACCGAAACCCGAAACGAACTGCCGAAACTAGCGATACGAACGAAACCGAAACTTGGTTCCGAAACCGCCGAAACGGGCGATACCGATACCAAAACCTAAATTTTGGGAAGAACGATACCTAGACCGAAACCGAAACCTAAAACCTTGGATGATACAGTTTGGGTTTATCATGCATTATGACCAACCAGTGTGGAAATTATTTCATTTTGGGTGATTTTGAAAGTCGTCTACCTCAACTGTATGCATGTAGAGAGACCAGAGTGGGTTAGCTCAATTGGTAAGAAACAATCCCGACCATGTGGGAGGTTGTGGGTTCGAGATTCTCCAGATGCGTCAGGTAAGGGGATTTAAAGTTAAAAACAATTCCCTTTCAAAAAGAAAGGAGAGAAAAAAAGAGATATAGAAAAAGTAGATTAGAAGATGATGCAAAAATTATATACCGGTCCTCAAATACTTTACTTTTCAATTCTTTTTTCATGATCAATGCGGTTCAAGTTGATCTTAATATACAAAAATATAGATACATCGATAACTTGCAGTTTTCAAATTATTTGCACATAAATCAGATCATTTAAAATTGATCGGTTGTGTATTTGGATCAAGTGTCAACAAGAACAGAGCATGGATTCACTAGATTTCTTATGTATTTGAGTCCTAGTTTAAGAAAATCCACATTAATAGTGTCGATCGTCAAAGAAAGCATTGTGAAGGGGCAACAACTGCTTGTTTACCTTAACCTCATACACACACTAAATAAAAAATTTGTCAAACTAAATCAAAATTCATTTGTTTAATGTGATCTAACACATTTACACTATTATAAATTAAATTTTAAATGGATTTCATATGGTTTACCCATGCATCAAGTGGCAACAAGTTATTGAAATTTATGATAATGTTAAAATATTGATTTTGTCGCCACTTTTTTGCATGAATAAAACACATCGAAATCCCATGAATATTTGTTTGTAGGTTTTAAATATGTTAGGTCACATCTAATAGAATACATCTTTATTTTCGGTTGCCAATTTTTAGATTTGGTTAAATAGAAACCACATGTTTGATCCTGTTGACCCTCTCTCTCTACATGCATGCACACAAACACTGTATATAACCGTCTCCTTCAAGCTACACACATATAGTAACAAAGATATTTTACTTCGGAACCTCCAGGAGATTCTATGAGCAAGTCGGATTGCTCATCGTATGACTTCACATGCACTATGCAAACATCCCACAAAACTTCTCAAACATTATGACTATCTTTCTCGTTGATGTTTTGTCGTATCATGAAAAACTAGATTATTGGCACCACAATGGTATCTTGATTCTTTAAAGGTCATATGTTTTTGGTAATGAAAGCCCAGCTCTTACAATAAGTAGTTCAACCAAACCGACTTACAAGAGCATATGCCATTGCTCTATATCAGCTTCAGCACTACATATAGCCTCCACATTTTGCTTGTTACTTCTCCAAGACACCAAATTACCTCTAGAAAATACAAAATACCTCTTGATTGATCCGCTGCTGTCAGGTGAGGCTACCCAATCTGCATATATAGGCTTCAAGTATGATTCTGATGTAACATCCCTTGTTCCATTGCCTCTTTAAGCTCTCTCGAGAAAAGAATTACAACATCCTGATGACTAGTATGTGGAACATCAAGTAAATGAATACAATAATTGCATATGAGATATCTGGGCTCGTAACTGTATGATTCAAATTTCTAGCTAACATGCTATATCAACTGGGAAAATCAAAAGGCTTTCCTTTAATTGCTGCCCAATTTATCATCAGACTTGTTATGTTGATCATATCTACAACATAGGGAAGATCATATTCTGGTTTCCAGAGTCTGCAGTTTTTCACTTTATGTAATATTGTGACTCAGGATTCAGTATGCTATATGCATGCTGATCTTAATAGTTATTTCCTGCATTTCATTTATTTTACACTAATGCTACATCATTTTATGCAGAAATATTGTTTATTCTACCTCTACTCTGAGAATGTCCAAGAAACTTGCGGGCCAAGAGGGTATGTTCCCACTGAAGTGCCACGATTATTTATCGTGCGTTACAAAAGAAACTTTACAGAGAATGAAATAATGGCTAAGAGGAAGACTAAAAATATCTGGAACGTCGAGGAAGTGGATATTAATGCCGCATCCCAGCTAGTGGCTAGGTACAATGGATCGGAGGATGTTCAAGAGGTATGTACTTCTATTTATTGCAATACCCAATTTTTGGATCACCTATGCACTCATAATATGGAATTCTTTCAATAATTTCACATGAGATGTCATTAGAATAGCATTATCTTTCAGTTCAACTTGTTTACATCCCTAGATCAAATTGTCACTGAATATCCATGTTTTCAATTGTATTTTTAATATAAATTTAAGTAACAAAGCACATGTCGAATCAGGCAGTTGATTGAGGTTGGTACGCTTGTTAATGCTGGACAATGTTATGAATAGATTTAATTGGTGGCTTAACGTGCTTATCTCCTCACACAATCAATTTACATATATCATCATTTGCCTCCTTATGGAATTTTTCTGCCTTTTCAACTTCTTCAGATTATTAAATGGATATCACAGAT
>JAULAV010008096.1:0-13115 GCA_030789695.1 Scilla litardierei | reverse complement strand
CCTAACCCTAACCCTAACCCTAACCCTAACCCTAACCCTAACCCTAACCCTAACCCTAACCCTAACCCTAACCCTAACCCTAACCCTAACCCTAACCCTAACCCTAACCCTAACCCTAACCCTAACCCTAACCCTAACCCTAACCCTAACCCTAACCCTAACCCTAACCCTAACCCTAACCCTAACCCTAACCCTAACCCTAACCCTAACCCTAACCCTAACCCTAACCCTAACCCTAACCCTAACCCTAACCCTAACCCTAACCCTAACCCTAACCCTAACCCTAACCCTAACCCTAACCCTAACCCTAACCCTAACCCTAACCCTAACCCTAACCCTAACCCTAACCCTAACCCTAACCCTAACCCTAACCCTAACCCTAACCCTAACCCTAACCCTAACCCTAACCCTAACCCTAACCCTAACCCTAACCCTAACCCTAACCCTAACCCTAACCCTAACCCTAACCCTAACCCTAACCCTAACCCTAACCCTAACCCTAACCCTAACCCTAACCCTAACCCTAACCCTAACCCTAACCCTAACCCTAACCCTAACCCTAACCCTAACCCTAACCCTAACCCTAACCCTAACCCTAACCCTAACCCTAACCCTAACCCTAACCCTAACCCTAACCCTAACCCTAACCCTAACCCTAACCCTAACCCTAACCCTAACCCTAACCCTAACCCTAACCCTAACCCTAACCCTAACCCTAACCCTAACCCTAACCCTAACCCTAACCCTAACCCTAACCCTAACCCTAACCCTAACCCTAACCCTAACCCTAACCCTAACCCTAACCCTAACCCTAACCCTAACCCTAACCCTAACCCTAACCCTAACCCTAACCCTAACCCTAACCCTAACCCTAACCCTAACCCTAACCCTAACCCTAACCCTAACCCTAACCCTAACCCTAACCCTAACCCTAACCCTAACCCTAACCCTAACCCTAACCCTAACCCTAACCCTAACCCTAACCCTAACCCTAACCCTAACCCTAACCCTAACCCTAACCCTAACCCTAACCCTAACCCTAACCCTAACCCTAACCCTAACCCTAACCCTAACCCTAACCCTAACCCTAACCCTAACCCTAACCCTAACCCTAACCCTAACCCTAACCCTAACCCTAACCCTAACCCTAACCCTAACCCTAACCCTAACCCTAACCCTAACCCTAACCCTAACCCTAACCCTAACCCTAACCCTAACCCTAACCCTAACCCTAACCCTAACCCTAACCCTAACCCTAACCCTAACCCTAACCCTAACCCTAACCCTAACCCTAACCCTAACCCTAACCCTAACCCTAACCCTAACCCTAACCCTAACCCTAACCCTAACCCTAACCCTAACCCTAACCCTAACCCTAACCCTAACCCTAACCCTAACCCTAACCCTAACCCTAACCCTAACCCTAACCCTAACCCTAACCCTAACCCTAACCCTAACCCTAACCCTAACCCTAACCCTAACCCTAACCCTAACCCTAACCCTAACCCTAACCCTAACCCTAACCCTAACCCTAACCCTAACCCTAACCCTAACCCTAACCCTAACCCTAACCCTAACCCTAACCCTAACCCTAACCCTAACCCTAACCCTAACCCTAACCCTAACCCTAACCCTAACCCTAACCCTAACCCTAACCCTAACCCTAACCCTAACCCTAACCCTAACCCTAACCCTAACCCTAACCCTAACCCTAACCCTAACCCTAACCCTAACCCTAACCCTAACCCTAACCCTAACCCTAACCCTAACCCTAACCCTAACCCTAACCCTAACCCTAACCCTAACCCTAACCCTAACCCTAACCCTAACCCTAACCCTAACCCTAACCCTAACCCTAACCCTAACCCTAACCCTAACCCTAACCCTAACCCTAACCCTAACCCTAACCCTAACCCTAACCCTAACCCTAACCCTAACCCTAACCCTAACCCTAACCCTAACCCTAACCCTAACCCTAACCCTAACCCTAACCCTAACCCTAACCCTAACCCTAACCCTAACCCTAACCCTAACCCTAACCCTAACCCTAACCCTAACCCTAACCCTAACCCTAACCCTAACCCTAACCCTAACCCTAACCCTAACCCTAACCCTAACCCTAACCCTAACCCTAACCCTAACCCTAACCCTAACCCTAACCCTAACCCTAACCCTAACCCTAACCCTAACCCTAACCCTAACCCTAACCCTAACCCTAACCCTAACCCTAACCCTAACCCTAACCCTAACCCTAACCCTAACCCTAACCCTAACCCTAACCCTAACCCTAACCCTAACCCTAACCCTAACCCTAACCCTAACCCTAACCCTAACCCTAACCCTAACCCTAACCCTAACCCTAACCCTAACCCTAACCCTAACCCTAACCCTAACCCTAACCCTAACCCTAACCCTAACCCTAACCCTAACCCTAACCCTAACCCTAACCCTAACCCTAACCCTAACCCTAACCCTAACCCTAACCCTAACCCTAACCCTAACCCTAACCCTAACCCTAACCCTAACCCTAACCCTAACCCTAACCCTAACCCTAACCCTAACCCTAACCCTAACCCTAACCCTAACCCTAACCCTAACCCTAACCCTAACCCTAACCCTAACCCTAACCCTAACCCTAACCCTAACCCTAACCCTAACCCTAACCCTAACCCTAACCCTAACCCTAACCCTAACCCTAACCCTAACCCTAACCCTAACCCTAACCCTAACCCTAACCCTAACCCTAACCCTAACCCTAACCCTAACCCTAACCCTAACCCTAACCCTAACCCTAACCCTAACCCTAACCCTAACCCTAACCCTAACCCTAACCCTAACCCTAACCCTAACCCTAACCCTAACCCTAACCCTAACCCTAACCCTAACCCTAACCCTAACCCTAACCCTAACCCTAACCCTAACCCTAACCCTAACCCTAACCCTAACCCTAACCCTAACCCTAACCCTAACCCTAACCCTAACCCTAACCCTAACCCTAACCCTAACCCTAACCCTAACCCTAACCCTAACCCTAACCCTAACCCTAACCCTAACCCTAACCCTAACCCTAACCCTAACCCTAACCCTAACCCTAACCCTAACCCTAACCCTAACCCTAACCCTAACCCTAACCCTAACCCTAACCCTAACCCTAACCCTAACCCTAACCCTAACCCTAACCCTAACCCTAACCCTAACCCTAACCCTAACCCTAACCCTAACCCTAACCCTAACCCTAACCCTAACCCTAACCCTAACCCTAACCCTAACCCTAACCCTAACCCTAACCCTAACCCTAACCCTAACCCTAACCCTAACCCTAACCCTAACCCTAACCCTAACCCTAACCCTAACCCTAACCCTAACCCTAACCCTAACCCTAACCCTAACCCTAACCCTAACCCTAACCCTAACCCTAACCCTAACCCTAACCCGAACCCTAACCCTAACCCTAACCCTAACCCTAACCCTAACCCTAACCCTAACCCTAACCCTAACCCTAACCCTAACCCTAACCCTAACCCTAACCCTAACCCTAACCCTAACCCTAACCCTAACCCTAACCCTAACCCTAACCCTAACCCTAACCCTAACCCTAACCCTAACCCTAACCCTAACCCTAACCCTAACCCTAACCCTAACCCTAACCCTAACCCTAACCCTAACCCTAACCCTAACCCTAACCCTAACCCTAACCCTAACCCTAACCCTAACCCTAACCCTAACCCTAACCCTAACCCTAACCCTAACCCTAACCCTAACCCTAACCCTAACCCTAACCCTAACCCTAACCCTAACCCTAACCCTAACCCTAACCCTAACCCTAACCCTAACCCTAACCCTAACCCTAACCCTAACCCTAACCCTAACCCTAACCCTAACCCTAACCCTAACCCTAACCCTAACCCTAACCCTAACCCTAACCCTAACCCTAACCCTAACCCTAACCCTAACCCTAACCCTAACCCTAACCCTAACCCTAACCCTAACCCTAACCCTAACCCTAACCCTAACCCTAACCCTAACCCTAACCCTAACCCTAACCCTAACCCTAACCCTAACCCTAACCCTAACCCTAACCCTAACCCTAACCCTAACCCTAACCCTAACCCTAACCCTAACCCTAACCCTAACCCTAACCCTAACCCTAACCCTAACCCTAACCCTAACCCTAACCCTAACCCTAACCCTAACCCTAACCCTAACCCTAACCCTAACCCTAACCCTAACCCTAACCCTAACCCTAACCCTAACCCTAACCCTAACCCTAACCCTAACCCTAACCCTAACCCTAACCCTAACCCTAACCCTAACCCTAACCCTAACCCTAACCCTAACCCTAACCCTAACCCTAACCCTAACCCTAACCCTAACCCTAACCCTAACCCTAACCCTAACCCTAACCCTAACCCTAACCCTAACCCTAACCCTAACCCTAACCCTAACCCTAACCCTAACCCTAACCCTAACCCTAACCCTAACCCTAACCCTAACCCTAACCCTAACCCTAACCCTAACCCTAACCCTAACCCTAACCCTAACCCTAACCCTAACCCTAACCCTAACCCTAACCCTAACCCTAACCCTAACCCTAACCCTAACCCTAACCCTAACCCTAACCCTAACCCTAACCCTAACCCTAACCCTAACCCTAACCCTAACCCTAACCCTAACCCTAACCCTAACCCTAACCCTAACCCTAACCCTAACCCTAACCCTAACCCTAACCCTAACCCTAACCCTAACCCTAACCCTAACCCTAACCCTAACCCTAACCCTAACCCTAACCCTAACCCTAACCCTAACCCTAACCCTAACCCTAACCCTAACCCTAACCCTAACCCTAACCCTAACCCTAACCCTAACCCTAACCCTAACCCTAACCCTAACCCTAACCCTAACCCTAACCCTAACCCTAACCCTAACCCTAACCCTAACCCTAACCCTAACCCTAACCCTAACCCTAACCCTAACCCTAACCCTAACCCTAACCCTAACCCTAACCCTAACCCTAACCCTAACCCTAACCCTAACCCTAACCCTAACCCTAACCCTAACCCTAACCCTAACCCTAACCCTAACCCTAACCCTAACCCTAACCCTAACCCTAACCCTAACCCTAACCCTAACCCTAACCCTAACCCTAACCCTAACCCTAACCCTAACCCTAACCCTAACCCTAACCCTAACCCTAACCCTAACCCTAACCCTAACCCTAACCCTAACCCTAACCCTAACCCTAACCCTAACCCTAACCCTAACCCTAACCCTAACCCTAACCCTAACCCTAACCCTAACCCTAACCCTAACCCTAACCCTAACCCTAACCCTAACCCTAACCCTAACCCTAACCCTAACCCTAACCCTAACCCTAACCCTAACCCTAACCCTAACCCTAACCCTAACCCTAACCCTAACCCTAACCCTAACCCTAACCCTAACCCTAACCCTAACCCTAACCCTAACCCTAACCCTAACCCTAACCCTAACCCTAACCCTAACCCTAACCCTAACCCTAACCCTAACCCTAACCCTAACCCTAACCCTAACCCTAACCCTAACCCTAACCCTAACCCTAACCCTAACCCTAACCCTAACCCTAACCCTAACCCTAACCCTAACCCTAACCCTAACCCTAACCCTAACCCTAACCCTAACCCTAACCCTAACCCTAACCCTAACCCTAACCCTAACCCTAACCCTAACCCTAACCCTAACCCTAACCCTAACCCTAACCCTAACCCTAACCCTAACCCTAACCCTAACCCTAACCCTAACCCTAACCCTAACCCTAACCCTAACCCTAACCCTAACCCTAACCCTAACCCTAACCCTAACCCTAACCCTAACCCTAACCCTAACCCTAACCCTAACCCTAACCCTAACCCTAACCCTAACCCTAACCCTAACCCTAACCCTAACCCTAACCCTAACCCTAACCCTAACCCTAACCCTAACCCTAACCCTAACCCTAACCCTAACCCTAACCCTAACCCTAACCCTAACCCTAACCCTAACCCTAACCCTAACCCTAACCCTAACCCTAACCCTAACCCTAACCCTAACCCTAACCCTAACCCTAACCCTAACCCTAACCCTAACCCTAACCCTAACCCTAACCCTAACCCTAACCCTAACCCTAACCCTAACCCTAACCCTAACCCTAACCCTAACCCTAACCCTAACCCTAACCCTAACCCTAACCCTAACCCTAACCCTAACCCTAACCCTAACCCTAACCCTAACCCTAACCCTAACCCTAACCCTAACCCTAACCCTAACCCTAACCCTAACCCTAACCCTAACCCTAACCCTAACCCTAACCCTAACCCTAACCCTAACCCTAACCCTAACCCTAACCCTAACCCTAACCCTAACCCTAACCCTAACCCTAACCCTAACCCTAACCCTAACCCTAACCCTAACCCTAACCCTAACCCTAACCCTAACCCTAACCCTAACCCTAACCCTAACCCTAACCCTAACCCTAACCCTAACCCTAACCCTAACCCTAACCCTAACCCTAACCCTAACCCTAACCCTAACCCTAACCCTAACCCTAACCCTAACCCTAACCCTAACCCTAACCCTAACCCTAACCCTAACCCTAACCCTAACCCTAACCCTAACCCTAACCCTAACCCTAACCCTAACCCTAACCCTAACCCTAACCCTAACCCTAACCCTAACCCTAACCCTAACCCTAACCCTAACCCTAACCCTAACCCTAACCCTAACCCTAACCCTAACCCTAACCCTAACCCTAACCCTAACCCTAACCCTAACCCTAACCCTAACCCTAACCCTAACCCTAACCCTAACCCTAACCCTAACCCTAACCCTAACCCTAACCCTAACCCTAACCCTAACCCTAACCCTAACCCTAACCCTAACCCTAACCCTAACCCTAACCCTAACCCTAACCCTAACCCTAACCCTAACCCTAACCCTAACCCTAACCCTAACCCTAACCCTAACCCTAACCCTAACCCTAACCCTAACCCTAACCCTAACCCTAACCCTAACCCTAACCCTAACCCTAACCCTAACCCTAACCCTAACCCTAACCCTAACCCTAACCCTAACCCTAACCCTAACCCTAACCCTAACCCTAACCCTAACCCTAACCCTAACCCTAACCCTAACCCTAACCCTAACCCTAACCCTAACCCTAACCCTAACCCTAACCCTAACCCTAACCCTAACCCTAACCCTAACCCTAACCCTAACCCTAACCCTAACCCTAACCCTAACCCTAACCCTAACCCTAACCCTAACCCTAACCCTAACCCTAACCCTAACCCTAACCCTAACCCTAACCCTAACCCTAACCCTAACCCTAACCCTAACCCTAACCCTAACCCTAACCCTAACCCTAACCCTAACCCTAACCCTAACCCTAACCCTAACCCTAACCCTAACCCTAACCCTAACCCTAACCCTAACCCTAACCCTAACCCTAACCCTAACCCTAACCCTAACCCTAACCCTAACCCTAACCCTAACCCTAACCCTAACCCTAACCCTAACCCTAACCCTAACCCTAACCCTAACCCTAACCCTAACCCTAACCCTAACCCTAACCCTAACCCTAACCCTAACCCTAACCCTAACCCTAACCCTAACCCTAACCCTAACCCTAACCCTAACCCTAACCCTAACCCTAACCCTAACCCTAACCCTAACCCTAACCCTAACCCTAACCCTAACCCTAACCCTAACCCTAACCCTAACCCTAACCCTAACCCTAACCCTAACCCTAACCCTAACCCTAACCCTAACCCTAACCCTAACCCTAACCCTAACCCTAACCCTAACCCTAACCCTAACCCTAACCCTAACCCTAACCCTAACCCTAACCCTAACCCTAACCCTAACCCTAACCCTAACCCTAACCCTAACCCTAACCCTAACCCTAACCCTAACCCTAACCCTAACCCTAACCCTAACCCTAACCCTAACCCTAACCCTAACCCTAACCCTAACCCTAACCCTAACCCTAACCCTAACCCTAACCCTAACCCTAACCCTAACCCTAACCCTAACCCTAACCCTAACCCTAACCCTAACCCTAACCCTAACCCTAACCCTAACCCTAACCCTAACCCTAACCCTAACCCTAACCCTAACCCTAACCCTAACCCTAACCCTAACCCTAACCCTAACCCTAACCCTAACCCTAACCCTAACCCTAACCCTAACCCTAACCCTAACCCTAACCCTAACCCTAACCCTAACCCTAACCCTAACCCTAACCCTAACCCTAACCCTAACCCTAACCCTAACCCTAACCCTAACCCTAACCCTAACCCTAACCCTAACCCTAACCCTAACCCTAACCCTAACCCTAACCCTAACCCTAACCCTAACCCTAACCCTAACCCTAACCCTAACCCTAACCCTAACCCTAACCCTAACCCTAACCCTAACCCTAACCCTAACCCTAACCCTAACCCTAACCCTAACCCTAACCCTAACCCTAACCCTAACCCTAACCCTAACCCTAACCCTAACCCTAACCCTAACCCTAACCCTAACCCTAACCCTAACCCTAACCCTAACCCTAACCCTAACCCTAACCCTAACCCTAACCCTAACCCTAACCCTAACCCTAACCCTAACCCTAACCCTAACCCTAACCCTAACCCTAACCCTAACCCTAACCCTAACCCTAACCCTAACCCTAACCCTAACCCTAACCCTAACCCTAACCCTAACCCTAACCCTAACCCTAACCCTAACCCTAACCCTAACCCTAACCCTAACCCTAACCCTAACCCTAACCCTAACCCTAACCCTAACCCTAACCCTAACCCTAACCCTAACCCTAACCCTAACCCTAACCCTAACCCTAACCCTAACCCTAACCCTAACCCTAACCCTAACCCTAACCCTAACCCTAACCCTAACCCTAACCCTAACCCTAACCCTAACCCTAACCCTAACCCTAACCCTAACCCTAACCCTAACCCTAACCCTAACCCTAACCCTAACCCTAACCCTAACCCTAACCCTAACCCTAACCCTAACCCTAACCCTAACCCTAACCCTAACCCTAACCCTAACCCTAACCCTAACCCTAACCCTAACCCTAACCCTAACCCTAACCCTAACCCTAACCCTAACCCTAACCCTAACCCTAACCCTAACCCTAACCCTAACCCTAACCCTAACCCTAACCCTAACCCTAACCCTAACCCTAACCCTAACCCTAACCCTAACCCTAACCCTAACCCTAACCCTAACCCTAACCCTAACCCTAACCCTAACCCTAACCCTAACCCTAACCCTAACCCTAACCCTAACCCTAACCCTAACCCTAACCCTAACCCTAACCCTAACCCTAACCCTAACCCTAACCCTAACCCTAACCCTAACCCTAACCCTAACCCTAACCCTAACCCTAACCCTAACCCTAACCCTAACCCTAACCCTAACCCTAACCCTAACCCTAACCCTAACCCTAACCCTAACCCTAACCCTAACCCTAACCCTAACCCTAACCCTAACCCTAACCCTAACCCTAACCCTAACCCTAACCCTAACCCTAACCCTAACCCTAACCCTAACCCTAACCCTAACCCTAACCCTAACCCTAACCCTAACCCTAACCCTAACCCTAACCCTAACCCTAACCCTAACCCTAACCCTAACCCTAACCCTAACCCTAACCCTAACCCTAACCCTAACCCTAACCCTAACCCTAACCCTAACCCTAACCCTAACCCTAACCCTAACCCTAACCCTAACCCTAACCCTAACCCTAACCCTAACCCTAACCCTAACCCTAACCCTAACCCTAACCCTAACCCTAACCCTAACCCTAACCCTAACCCTAACCCTAACCCTAACCCTAACCCTAACCCTAACCCTAACCCTAACCCTAACCCTAACCCTAACCCTAACCCTAACCCTAACCCTAACCCTAACCCTAACCCTAACCCTAACCCTAACCCTAACCCTAACCCTAACCCTAACCCTAACCCTAACCCTAACCCTAACCCTAACCCTAACCCTAACCCTAACCCTAACCCTAACCCTAACCCTAACCCTAACCCTAACCCTAACCCTAACCCTAACCCTAACCCTAACCCTAACCCTAACCCTAACCCTAACCCTAACCCTAACCCTAACCCTAACCCTAACCCTAACCCTAACCCTAACCCTAACCCTAACCCTAACCCTAACCCTAACCCTAACCCTAACCCTAACCCTAACCCTAACCCTAACCCTAACCCTAACCCTAACCCTAACCCTAACCCTAACCCTAACCCTAACCCTAACCCTAACCCTAACCCTAACCCTAACCCTAACCCTAACCCTAACCCTAACCCTAACCCTAACCCTAACCCTAACCCTAACCCTAACCCTAACCCTAACCCTAACCCTAACCCTAACCCTAACCCTAACCCTAACCCTAACCCTAACCCTAACCCTAACCCTAACCCTAACCCTAACCCTAACCCTAACCCTAACCCTAACCCTAACCCTAACCCTAACCCTAACCCTAACCCTAACCCTAACCCTAACCCTAACCCTAACCCTAACCCTAACCCTAACCCTAACCCTAACCCTAACCCTAACCCTAACCCTAACCCTAACCCTAACCCTAACCCTAACCCTAACCCTAACCCTAACCCTAACCCTAACCCTAACCCTAACCCTAACCCTAACCCTAACCCTAACCCTAACCCTAACCCTAACCCTAACCCTAACCCTAACCCTAACCCTAACCCTAACCCTAACCCTAACCCTAACCCTAACCCTAACCCTAACCCTAACCCTAACCCTAACCCTAACCCTAACCCTAACCCTAACCCTAACCCTAACCCTAACCCTAACCCTAACCCTAACCCTAACCCTAACCCTAACCCTAACCCTAACCCTAACCCTAACCCTAACCCTAACCCTAACCCTAACCCTAACCCTAACCCTAACCCTAACCCTAACCCTAACCCTAACCCTAACCCTAACCCTAACCCTAACCCTAACCCTAACCCTAACCCTAACCCTAACCCTAACCCTAACCCTAACCCTAACCCTAACCCTAACCCTAACCCTAACCCTAACCCTAACCCTAACCCTAACCCTAACCCTAACCCTAACCCTAACCCTAACCCTAACCCTAACCCTAACCCTAACCCTAACCCTAACCCTAACCCTAACCCTAACCCTAACCCTAACCCTAACCCTAACCCTAACCCTAACCCTAACCCTAACCCTAACCCTAACCCTAACCCTAACCCTAACCCTAACCCTAACCCTAACCCTAACCCTAACCCTAACCCTAACCCTAACCCTAACCCTAACCCTAACCCTAACCC
The DNA here is from genome assembly GCA_030789695.1 of Scilla litardierei. NCBI lineage: Eukaryota > Viridiplantae > Streptophyta > Magnoliopsida > Asparagales > Asparagaceae > Scilla > Scilla litardierei. The sequence goes on along the minus strand of JAULAV010008096.1, from coordinate 1,791 downwards.
TAACCCTAACCCTAACCCTAACCCTAACCCTAACCCTAACCCTAACCCTAACCCTAACCCTAACCCTAACCCTAACCCTAACCCTAACCCTAACCCTAACCCTAACCCTAACCCTAACCCTAACCCTAACCCTAACCCTAACCCTAACCCTAACCCTAACCCTAACCCTAACCCTAACCCTAACCCTAACCCTAACCCTAACCCTAACCCTAACCCTAACCCTAACCCTAACCCTAACCCTAACCCTAACCCTAACCCTAACCCTAACCCTAACCCTAACCCTAACCCTAACCCTAACCCTAACCCTAACCCTAACCCTAACCCTAACCCTAACCCTAACCCTAACCCTAACCCTAACCCTAACCCTAACCCTAACCCTAACCCTAACCCTAACCCTAACCCTAACCCTAACCCTAACCCTAACCCTAACCCTAACCCTAACCCTAACCCTAACCCTAACCCTAAACCCTCACCCTAACCCTAAACCCTCACCCTAACCCTAACCCTAAACCCTCACCCTGACCCTCACCCTGACCCTCACCCTGACCCTCACCCTGACCCTGACCCTGACCCTCACCCTCACCCTGACCCTCACCCTGACCCTGACCCTGACCCCGACCCTGACCCCGACCCTGACCCGACCCTCACCCTCACCCTGACCCTGACCCTGACCCTGACCCCGACCCTGACCCGACCCTGACCCGACCCTGACCCTGACCCTGACCCTGACCCTGACCCTGACCCTGACCCTGACCCTGACCCTGACCCTACCCTGACCCTAACCCTAACCCTAACCCTACCCCTAACCCTAACCCTACCCCTAACCCTACCCCTAACCCTAACCCTACCCCTAACCCTACCCCTAACCCTACCCCTAACCCTACCCCTAACCCTAACCCTAACCCTAACCCTAACCCTAACCCTAACCCTAACCCTAACCCCTAACCCATAACCCTAACCCTAACCCTAACCCCTAACCCTAACCCCTAACCCTAACCCTAAGGGTTTTATGTGTTTTCAGGGAATTCGGCGCAATTCGAAGCAATATGGGGTTTTTGACACAACATCGATGACAAAGCTCGCTTCTCCTTGCCACGACGAACCAAGGAGGCCAAAGAAGCGAGGGAGAGGAGTAGAAGAAGAGATAAGTAGAAGAAGTGGAGAATGAAGAGAAGAAAAGAGGGAGATTGGGAGATTCATACCAGATCGCTCGGCCGAGAGCATGATGCGCTCAGCCGAGCTGTGATTCACCAAGGAGAGCCATCGGGGCGCTCGACCGAGTGACAAGCCCGCTCGATCAAGCGACAAGCCCGCTCGACCGAGCGACCATCCCGCTCGGCCGAGCTAGTAGTCAGAGGAGCCCAAGGAATTCAAGGCGACGACTCTGTCAAATTTGAAATTAATTCGCTCGACCAAGCGACGTGACCCTCGGCCGAGCGACTCAACTCGCTCGACCGAGCGACCCCTTCTCGAGCACCAAGCGGAGTGCTTCACAAGGCATCGCTCGGCCGAGCGAGCACTGCGCTCGGCCGAGCGGTAGGTTGGCAGACTCCTATTTTGACTTAAATTAATGTGTTTTGGATTGGTTTTCTTGTAAACCCCGAACCCAAACTGTTTTGTATACATAGTGAACGTTTTTAGAGTTGGCTAAGCTTTAATTTTCTGTAGTAAAACCCTTAGAGCTTTTTGGAAGCTCTCATTTGGTAAACTCTTTTACAATCTAAATCTTTGTTTGTGGTGAGATTTTCTTAATTTCTTCGTCATTGCTCTCATTTCTCTTGCTCTCTCTTT